>JAGKRZ010000090.1:0-69238 GCA_020002355.1 Intubia oerlemansii
GGGGGGGGGGGGGGGGGGGGGGCAGAAATTTTGGGGTTGCGCAAAGAAACCTAAATGCAGTAGAAAGGTGAGTTTTCGAAAGTCAAAAAGAGGGACGGATGAGATCGTTGAGAATGGAAATTCCAGAAGAAGAGCAAAAATTAAATGTGAGGAAACAAAAATAGGCGAAAGGGCAAGCTGTGTTAACGATGCCTGACTACTGGGCGCTGAACAAGCCCGCGTGTTAGTGCGCCCAGCCGTGTAAGCAGCGGCTTACCCGATTAGGAAGTTTGGCTCTTGTAAAAATTGCAACCTGCTGCTGCCCAGCAAGGAAAAAAAAGAAGTCTGCACAAAAGAGAAAAGCAAAATTTTCTGAACATACCTTGGTGGGCGACGAATTGATGCCTGCAGGAAAAAGTTGGAAAGCCAATACTTGAGGGTGCCTTGATGGGCGACGAGTCGATGCCTTGTGGAATCAAGAGTTAACGAGACAGACGGAGGGGCAGCGAAGAGGGAAACTCACCTGGGAAAGAGGAGACGAAAACTGAGGGTCGAGAAAGTGTGTGGTATCTAAAGAAATCACATTATTGTGGAAGAGAAAAAAAAACAGTTCAAATGTTTGGGGCCAGAGACTTACATGGGAAATAAAAGTGTTGTTGAAAAACCATGCCCACCCACCCACATGCCTTGGAAACCTAAAAGTTAAATCCGAGGAGATCAAAAGGCCATCAGAATGATAGAAAACTTACAACTTACAACGCCTGGGAAAAACCCGTGAAAGAAAAGGAACTCGAGATGGGAGTCGAAAACCTAAAAAGTCAAATCAAGCGACAAATTGTTCAAGGTGAAACGAGATCCTTGCAAGGAAGACCCAAGCTGAAAAAAAAAAAAGAAGGAAAGAAAGCAAAGAGAAAAAGAATGCCCACTCACGCAGGGGCCATACGACCTAGACATCAAAACATCACGGAGCAAATCAGTAAACTACAAACATTGCGTGTGGGCGTACCTGTCAAAAAAACCAAATAAACAAATAAACGGGAACCGTCGTCGAAATCGCGAGCCTAGAATGTTAGATCAAATATTCCACAGAACGTTTAAACAGGTAATGTTGGGAAGACTTACCATGAAGACTAATGGAAGTGGCCGAAGTAATTGCCCACCCGCCCACATACCGTAAAGACCTAGATATGAAAAACATCACGAAGTAAGTAAAAAAAAGACGAGATCTGAAGAGACGTACCTCGTAGATATGGTCGTCGGAAACGGTAACCTAAGAAGTCAAATCAAATATTATAGAGATCTCGAGAGACTCAGAGATGGGGAAGGAATAGTATAATATACTCACAAGTTAACGGAGCAAGCACCGGTGTATCCAGATAGTTTCGAGTCCTGAGCATTGAAAGTATCACAAGTCAGTAATCAACAACAAGCTTAAAGGACGTACCTAGAAGAGAAAATCCGTGGTCGAAGTACTAAACCTAGATGCAAAATTAAATCAACATATACATGGAACCGTCTTTTAAAGTAACAAAAATGGATAGAAGAGACTCACCGTAAAACAAAAAAAGTTTGTCGAAGAAAATGCCCACCACCCACGTACCTTTGAGACCTAAACATAAAACATCACAGACAAGTTAGTGGATGACAAAAGGTTGAAGTTGCGTACCTATGGAAAAGAATCATCGTTCTGGTCAAGGTCTAGAACCTAGAAACAAAGTTAAATCAAATATAAAACCGTCTTTGAGATGAAGAAAAATATTATAGCAGACTCACCAAGAAAGTAGAATAATTGTCGAAGAAAATGCCCACCCACCCACGTACCTTGAGGTCCTGAACATAAAGTCATCACGCAGCAAGTTAGTAAACAATAAACGCTCACGAGACGCACCTGTAGAAGATGTACTCGTTAGAAGCGGTAGCCTAGATGGAAAGTCAAATCAAATATACTCAAAGTCTTTCAACGGGAAGAAAAGAGGGCAAGAATGGAAGAAACTCACCGGGAATAAAAAGATTGTCGAAATAGTTGCCCGCCCACCCACATTCCTTGAATACCTAAAGTACATTTGTCTTCACATTAGCCAGCACAATAATTGGGTGAGAAGGACTTACCTATCCAAGAAACATCTCAACCGATGAGGGAGACCTAGAAGATAAGTTAGAGATGGAATAAGAGACAGGGGCGAAAGAGAAAAGAACGGAGGACTTACCGCGAAACCGAAAACTTGCCGATTGAAATGAATACCCGCCCACCCACATGCCTTGTGTGCCTAGAGTTAAACACAGATCTTCTCGTTAGCAAGCAAACCGGGAGGGGATGAAAGAACCGCGAAGGAAACATCGTGAAACAACGGGGGGATAGGATGAAAGACTTACCACGAGATGAGGACCTCACGCACGCATACATAACATCACGGAACAACACGCATCGTCACACATCGTCACACATCACACATCATTATACATCGTCACGCGGGGCACACTCCACAGACGTCACAGTCACGAAAATAGACTGAGAAAATGGAACGTTAGTGATGGATCGCAAAAACAAAAAGGATGAGAAGGAAAAAACTTACCACAAAATGAAACATCACGCCGAGGTAAGTGGACGGTCGCCCACAAAACCTTTAAACCTGGAGATCGATACATAGAGTTTCACGTTAGCAAACAAAGCAGGCGAGCAAATCTGACTTACTTGAAGACGCTTTGCGCTCGAAGCCAGGGACCTGGGAGCTATGTAGAATGTTAGAGGTGAAAATGAAAGTGAAAATAAGTAGACGGGGAAAAGACTTACCACAAAATAAAAAAGCTTGTCGAAATGAATGCCCACCCACCCACATACCTTGAGATCCTAAAACATATTGGACATCACATTAGCAAGCAAAAGAGGATGAAGGCGTACCTTGGAAAGCATCATCGCAAGTGAAACCGTGGACCTAAAGAAGTAAGTTGCAGAGAGTCGTTCATAGATGGAGGGGATGGAAAGGAAAGGGAGCGAAGAAAGAGAAGACTTACCGCGAGAACAACGAGGCTTTCGCATCGTATCCCACCCAACAACATACCTTTAACAGGTAGGTACCTAAAACACATAAAGCGTCACGTTAGCAAGCGAGAGATGGGGGGCAGGTGAACATACTTTGTGGGGGCATAGATCGAAACCGAGTGCCTAAAGAGGTAAGTTGCAGAATAAGTTTTTCTTGAATCGCACAGGAAAAAAAAGAAAGAAGGGGAATAAGAAAGAACTTACCAGAGAAAGTAAAACAAGCCGTGGCTTATTTTCCCGCCCACCCACGTACCTTGGATACCTAAAACACATAGGACATCACGTTAGCCAAAACACGATGAGGGGAGGAAGACTTACCTGGAGATGATCTGAGCTGTAAACCTAGACGTAAGTTGCAGAATGATGTTGAAATGGGAGAAAAAAAGGAAGAGAAGAGAGGCGACTTACCAGAGTAAAAAAAAAAAGCCGCCGAAGGAGAAAACCGAATCCGTCGCATCGTATCCCGCCCACACGAAAAAACTCTTCAAGTAACCTTTGTTCTCACGACCTAAAGATGTTAGTGAAAGTTCTGAAGAGGAAGGTGGGTGACGACAAAGACGAGGGAGGGGGAAAGGGGAAGTAAGGAAGAAGGGGAAGTAGAAGGGGGGGTACTTGCCTGTTGATCCTCCATCCAGTGTTCAACCAACTCCATCGACAGCTATAGACAGCTATGGACAGCTATGGACGGCTATGGATAATAGCATCTGTGACAGTCTTTGAAGCCCATCGGCGGCAGTTGTATTCGTCTGTCAAGATGTGTGAGGCTACCCTATATGCTATCGAGAGCTATATGGGGGAGTTCCATTGTCCCATGGAGCTTTTCTTGCTTCCGAAACCTATATACGGGATTTGCATTGTCCCAAGTAAGTAACACACAAAGCACGGGTTAGTCTTCACACAAACACATCACGGGGAGAACATACCTCTGGGCTGGCCCAGGTCTAGGGGGGAGGATCCTCCATAGGATCCTATGGAGGAGGGTAGGGGAGGGGGTGGTAGGGGAAGGAAAGAAGGAAAGGGAAAAGGATGAGTGAGGAAGGAGGAGAGGAAGGAGAGGAGAGGAAGGAGGGGAGAGGAAGGAGAGGAGAGGAAGGAGGGGAGAGGAAGGAGGGGAGAGGAAGAAAGGAGATATGAGATGTTGGGGAAGGGGGAGCTGGGGAAATCTGGGGAGGAAAGGAAGAGGAGAAATTTGAAATGGAGAAAAGAGGGAGGGAAGGGGCCTATTTATAGGAATTCCTGCTCGTTGAGGCCTGAGGAAATCAGCAAACTTTTACCAAACTGAAGAGTCATCGAGAAGAGTAAGCCAACGCTCTAGGTCGTTGTGATTAACCATTAAAGGATTTTTTACACGAGGTTGAAGCCGAAGAGCAGCGTTAGCCGACGCTCTAGGTCGTTGTGCTTAGCCATCAATGGCTTCTAGGCTGTAGAATTTGTTTTCCTCGCACCTTCTAGATTAAACACAGGTGCTGGCGGCGGAGATTCTGACGCACATATAAACGACGGGAAAGATTGAAAGACCGCGCGAGCTAGCTCTCAGCTTAGCTGGCGATCATTGCGACGGCGTGGGTATGACAGTACCATCTCAAGGCACTGGCGTGGTGCCATACACGCAGCCGGTGCAGGCTAAAAGGAGACTATGTTTGGGTATTACCCGATTAGGAAATAAACACCAACTTCGTGCCATTCGGAGGCCCCGTCGCACACATCGAAGCGAAGAGAATAGGGCTTGTGGCCTTGCCCTTAGCCAAAGCAATCTATTGTACTCTGGTACGGAAAGGCAATGCCACAGCTACTATGTTTTTGTGGTATCCAGTACCAGGATACAGGTGTACATTGGCACGGCATCGAATAAAACCCCGAAACTACGAGGTAATAATTCAAGGAAACTCTTTTTTAATCACTTGAAGATTATTCATAGCGGCATCGAGCTATTACTCAGTTGTAGCTGATGACGCGTCCAAAACTTGCTTCGTGATGGCTGGTGGACTGAAGCATTTCCCCGGGATCAATTGCTAAGATGTGGTGCAGATTTTCAGTGTAGGGGAGTGTATCACGTTTGCCAGAAAAAACTGTAAATAATTATCATAATGATCATGATCATAAGATAAAATAAATGTGCAGTAAATATGTAGGTATTGATGAATACAGAGTGAGTTTCTATGAAAAACAGAGAGGCAATCTTCATCTATATTCTGTAGCAATTTAAAAGAGGTAGACGCGCCGTCCGAGGACAGAGAAGCAGCGGTCCCAGCTCCATGGCTGCGAATCAGACCTCTGAAGAGCCACCCAGACAGCCTCCATGACTTGGGCAGCTTCGCGGACAGCACCGTAGAGCTCGACGCTGTCGATCGAGTCGAGCATCTTGCGGATCAGCGTGCGCTGTGCCGGCGTAGCGAGACATCCAGCGATACAGAGCGGCCAGGGGACGACACGTAGATTGCAGGCTTCAGGTCCAGGTTTGGCGCGCGATGACAAGGACCATCCAGCGAGGCTGGCGATGGCGGCCACGGTGTCGTCGGCAGCGAGGCGTACCGTGTTGGACGTCCAGGCGTTGTCGCCGCCCGACAGCACGAGCAGGTAGGTGAGGACAGCGTATCCCCAGACGCGGGTGACGGCCTGGGCAGTCAGGGCAGGCTGCTGTGGCTGCTGCAGCGGATGTGGCACGGACATTTCGTTAAAGGGTGCCGAGTAGGGCGGATCAGAAAAGTCGAGAGGATCGGCACCGCCGCGATGGGAGACGTGGCCAAGACGCTGAAGACGGACGCGCAGATCGTGTTCGATGTCAGCGGCGCGCTCACGGAGCCGTTTTCGATCAGAAGCCAAGGAGGTGATCTCAGCGAGGGCGAGCAGGGCCCAGTTTTGAACGCCAACGATATCATCGAGCTCGAGCAGGACGGTCAGACCAAACGACGGGCGGTTGGCAGGCGGCAGATTGGCATTTACAGAGTTTACAGTGGCGGATGATGCGGCATACTGCGGCTCGAGAACATCACTGCTGACGGCCAGCATGTCATTATCGACGATGTCCTTCGGACGAATGACAACGGGAGGCGGGAAGAGGGGTGGCGCTGTGGGGGTCGGCGCTGACAGGGGTGCTGGTGACCGGAGCAGGTAGCGATGGAACGGCTGGAGACGGGGCGCGGATATGGATGTCGTGGAGGATGCCGAGGCGACGATATCGATATACAAGAAGACAGCCGTGTGGAAGCGCAGGGCTGCCTGGTCGGGTAGGTAGTAGGCGGGCTGCCGACGTTGCGCACTGCCGTCGAAGGCGGGCGCTGCGAGCAGCTCGAGGATATTGGCCCAGGGGTTCCGGAGCTCGCCCGACTCGCCCATACACATCATCTGTCCAAAGAGGGCGATCGCGGCGTCAAAGTGCACCTGCCAGCTGCCGAGACGCATGAGCAGACCCTCGAGGAGGAGGAGGTGGAGCACGCTCTGGAGGGCGGCGGCACTCTCGGAGGCGGCGACGGGCGATGGCGTCTTCTTGGACTGCACGTCCGAAGCAGCCACTCGCGTGGCATCCTGGACAGCAGCGATGGTGCGCTGCAAGGCGCGCAGCGACAAGCCCTGCTCGACGTGCAGCTCCGCGACGATGCCGTTGAGGCAGTCGCTCTGTTTGATGCCGTACCAATTGGTCGCATTAGAGACGTGATCCAGGGGCTTTTTGCTGGC
This sequence comes from Intubia oerlemansii, assembly GCA_020002355.1. Lineage (NCBI taxonomy): Eukaryota > Fungi > Ascomycota > Sordariomycetes > Ophiostomatales > Ophiostomataceae > Intubia > Intubia oerlemansii. Next base: position 6,695 of record JAGKRZ010000090.1, read on the forward strand.
CTGGCCAGCGCGCTCGGCGGCAATGCGACTGGCGCGACTCGAGGCGGCAGCAACGTAGTAGGTGGCGACGCTGATGGCCGAGTGGTGTACCGACTTGTTCTTGCCGAGCAGGACGAGCAGCCAGCCGCGGCCGCCAATAAGGAGGGGCGGACGGTAGAGAGGGTACAAGAAGGGAAAGACGTGGTCGATAAAGACCATGGTGATGTTGAGATCGCGGTCCGGGTCAAAGGCAAACGGCGCAAAGGGGGCATGCAGCGCCCGCGCTGCCTGCAGCTCTTCGGCCTCTTGTGCCTCCCGTGCAGCGCGGGCTGCCTGGTCTGCCTGGTCTGGCTCGTCTTCCTGGGCCGTCTGGGCTGTCTGGGCTGTCTGGGCTGTCTGGGTATCACGGGCTTCCCGTGGCCGATGGCTGGTCAAGTCGGGTGAGGGCGATGCGGATATGGCGGAAGTCTCGGACGGCGAAGCGGTCGTGAGCATGGCCATGTTATCGTCGAGACGGGACACGGAAAAGACGTGCGACAGGGTGCTGCTCGCCGTGCTGCTGCTTGTTGAGCTACTGGCCTCTCTTAGTTGCTTCTTCTCCCGCCGCAGTGCCGCCCGGTCCTTGACGGCCGTCTTGAGCCGCGCCGCCATGGCAGCCTGCCGCGGGCCGCTGTCCATCCATCGCGGACGTTCCTTGCTGTAGAGACACTCGATGGCGAGCGCCGCGCACGCTTCGCAGACGGGTTTGGCTTCGTCACACTTTTTCCGGCGGAGCCGACACGTCCAGCAGCCGTGAGCAGCATGTCGAGGTTTGCCGACCATGGCTGTCAAGAATTGAAAAAAAAAATGGATGGAAGAAAAAATCTATACGAAATAATTGTAACAAGTCTATGCGAAAGTAATTGCCAATGTCTTCAAAGTGGATGCGCCTGTAGATGCACAGCTGGTTTTGAATTCCTCGGCTGCTATCTTTAGAGCACAGTACTGGTCGTACACGTTTTTCAGTGGAGGTTATGATATCGCAACATGCATCTTGGAGAGAGAGAGGGGTGCCCGGCAGCAGCCATTTACATTTCAAAGCACGCGTTGGATACAACGCTAGATGAATGTGGGAATGATGTCAGACGGGCACCGTCGGGCGTCAGACAGGGGGACTACATGGATACATTGAACATGCTTGTATTCGCGCTGTTTGGTGCTGCTTGACAGGTATCTCCAAAGCCCCCTTCTTATATTACTAACACGAAACGGCACGTTATGTGGCTTGCGCCGGTAGATCGGGCCAAATAACGGGCGAAATATTAGGTATGATTGTAGTTTTGCAGGGAAATTCAATGGCTTGTTTGCAACTTGTTCCACAATGGCGCTCTCGTGCATGCAAGTTGTTCCTAGGTATCTGACGTTTTATTCGTAACTTGTCATCTGGGGGTACACTCTAACAAAAGAAAAAAAAGGAAAAAGAAAAGGAAAAAAACGAACTGTAATGGATGCGTGGCGTTGTAAAGCGCAACAGCCAAAATAACCTTATTCCAAAATAGCAAAAAGATCCCGCCAAAAAAAGTACAAAAATATATGACAAGAGTGGGATTCGAACCCACGCATCTTGCGATACTAGCACCTGAAGCTAGCGCCTTAGACCGCTCGGCCATCTTGCCTTTTTGTATGGAAGGCCGACGGCTGTGATGGGTTGTGTGGGCGATGCCCGTGGCGTCCAAAGTGCAGCTTTTGGTTCGTGTGCCTCCCGTAGGATGGATTTGCATAACGTCTTGTGCACTTTTACTTGATTTTACATGATATCACTGCATCGCTTCTAAGCTGGCTGCGATGATTTTTTCTCTTGAAAATTCGAAAGACGTGCACCAAAAGCTGTGCAGGCCAGTAACTCATGAAATTTCGCTCTTTATGATCATTGCCTACTGGATACGACTACTTGATTGCACAGCCATGCACCAGCCATGCTTCAGCCGTCTTGGCTCTTTTTTGCAAGGCATTTTTGTTATGTTTTTGTTCATTTCTTTCCATTTTCCCACTTCTTGTTCACCCATCGTTCCCTTTCCCACAGTGGCTTTATTGCCTGTTATTACCGAAGAATACGGCGTATTGCGGATTTACCGTGACCAGCAGTTGCCCAAACCAGACAAAAATAGGCCGGAGAAATACGCCAAAAAAAAGAAATGGAGTGCATGTAACGGGGTACGCCCCGAGCGCTAGACCAACTGACAACACTCTATTTCTTCCGTCTGTTGGCGATAAAACCCGGCAAAGCTTCCTGCAGACATTGGGGGGGAAGCGAGGCTGGGTTTTACGTCGTATTTTTTTTTTTGATCTTTTTTTTTTGTCTTTTTGGTCTTTTCTTGCCGTGCGATGCTCCTGTCTATTATGACAGTGGAGGTCGATGCGAATTGTCTTTTAGTGATTGGCCGCCAGACGGAATAGACAGCGGGCGTCCCCGCCAGGGCAGCCTTGGGGCTCTTGGCAGTCAGCAAGTCGCAGCCGTTCCAGGTACCTTTTTACGCTCAAATGCCGCGCAGAGGAACATGAGCCGCCAAGACGCCAGTGGCCAGGGGTCCCCATCGCAGTCATTACCGCCATGAGCCGTCAAATTTCAGCCATTGACGATAGTGACCTGCCAAGACTACATCCCCCAGTTTAATTACTTCTTTCTCTCTGCGATTTTTTTTTGAATTCCTTCTTTTTTAACTCAAACGTAGTTTTTCTACATGGGCCCCCCTTGTCGGGTCTCATGGACATGCGTGGGAAGCGACGCGAAGGCAGCGCGAGGCATATCTCGGGCAAAAGATGAGAAGAGATAAAAGGGATGGGAGCCTCTTTTTCTTGATGTTCAGTCGTATTGTTTATGCTTATTTTTGATTTTTTTTATCTTTCTTATTGACTTCTTTTTTTTCCATCATATTTTGTGCTTACACCTGATCAACAACATCATGTCTCGATACCTCCTCACAGCATTGGCCGCTTCGGCGGTCACAGCATCCGTCCTGCCTCGTGAGCCCACGCCAGAGATGCCCGAGGGTGTGCTGGCGTTCCCTATTGAGCGGCGAACCGTGGCCGGTTCCGTGCGCAGACTGGGCCGGCGCGCGGCCAACGGGACGGAGGACATTGTGCCGCTCCAGAACGCGACCAACGTGGCGTACCTGATGGAGCTGAAGATTGGCAACCCGCCGCAAAAGGTGCTGGTGCAGATCGACACGGGCTCCGACGAGCTGTGGGTGGACCCCGACTGCAGCACCGTGACGGGCGCGGAGCCAAAGGCCCTGTGCAACGCCGTGGGCGACTACGACCCATCACTGTCGTCGTCGTTTGTCGACCTGGAACTCGTCCAGGACATTTCGTACGCCAAGGGCAAGGTGGAGATCGAGTACGTCACAGACACGATCCAGGTGCCGGGCAGCGACAACACGGTGCTCAAGAACGTGACGTTTGGCGTGGCCACGTCGTCGGAGGAAGCCGGGCTGCCCATCTGCGGCGTCGGCTTTGGCAAGGGTCGCAACATCGACTACAACAACCTGGTCGACGAGCTGGTCGAGCAAAAGGCCATTCCGCTGCGCGCCTTCAGCCTCGCCCTCGGCGCCAGCGACCCGACCAGCAACACCACCACGGAGGACAGCGGCAGCCCCGTGGGCAGCAACATCGCCTCCGGAAGCATCATCTTTGGCGGCGCCGACACGAAAAAGTTTGCCGGCAAGCTGGGCAAGTTTGATGCGCTGCCGCCGCAGGAGGGCGACAACGACCTGTGGCGCTACTGGATCAACCTCGACGCCGTCGGCTACACGAAGGCCGGCAAGACCGAGAGCAAGGTGCTGGCGGGCGGGGGCAGCGGCGACGGCTCCAAGACGATCACGCCCGCCGTTCTCGACAGCGGCTCGACCATCTCGTACCTGCCGGTCGACGTCGTGCAGGCCCTCAGCGACGAGATGGGTGGCCAGCCGACAGCGGCGGGCGTCGTCATTGACTGCGACTATGGCGACAAGGGCGGCTCCATTGACTTTACCTTTGGCACGCTGACCATCTCGGTGCCCGTCAGCGACTTTTTGTTTGAGGACTCGCCCAACGTCTGCTTCCTGGGCGTCAACCCCTCGACGGCATCCGTGCCCGTCCTGGGCGACACCTTTTTGCGCTCGGCCTATGTCATCTTTGACCAGGACCACCTCAACATCTACATGGCACCGTCGGCCAACTGCGGCAGCAACCCCGTCGTCCTGAGCAGCGAGGGCGACTTTGATCTCACGGGCGAGTGCACACTGGCCAGCACCAGCGCGGCCAGCAGCGGCCTGGCGCCCCTGTCGATGGCAGTGATGGCTGCCGTTGTCGGCTTCCAGGCACTTTTCTACCTGCTGTAAATGGGTTGGGCTGGAGGACAGACAGAAAGGTCAGCATTAGAACAGCGGCCATTTACCTAGACGATGGACAGATTTGTATTTTTTTTTTTTTACATGTTTTATACCTACCACCTTTTATATTTAGATGAGCCGATGAATTTTGATTTGCTTAATACCTTTGATATTCGATCCAATACCTGAAGACGTGAAATTACTATACCTATGGAAGGCAAAAAAAAGAACAAAAAAAAAAGAAATAAGCAAAACAGGCACTCACAGGAAATCATCCAAAACATACAAATCATAACCTTGAAATAAAGATATCCCCACCCTTCCATGTTAAGAATCCATCTTGCAAATGTATAAACCAACGCAGTCTACACCCACCAACTGAACGAAAGGATCCAAATTTACAGCGTCTTGACCTTGCCTGCCTCGGTGCCAGCGTAGACCATGCCGCTACGCACGTTGCCGGTCCAGTTGTACCACAGATCAGCGATCCAGGTCGTGCCCAGCAGCCAGGGGTACTTGCCCGTCGACAGCGGCAGGCGCTCCTGGGCGGCCTTGATGTAGGTGGAGAGGAATTCAAAGGACGGCGCGGCCGTGGCCTTGGCGCGCTCCTCGGGCGGCATGGTGGGCGTGGCCGACGTGGCGCCCTTCTTCTTGGCCAGCTTCATGACGTTGAGGACCGTCTTGAAGTGCTGGTCGATGCCGGGCGTCCAGGTGCCCGTCAGGTAGCCGACCATGACGGCCATGTTGGGCAGGCCTTCGATCATGCAGCTGCGCCAAAAGTAGCGCGTCGACAGGGGCGCGGGCTCGCCGTCGACAATGGGCACGCGGTCGTCGAGCAGCTGCATGACCATGCCGGTGGCCGTGATGATGATATCGGCGGGGATCTCGATGGTGCCGCGGTCGACCGACTTGACGCGAATGCCGTGCTCGGTGACCGTGTCGATGGTGCCGGTGACGACGCCGCAGTTGTCCTGCGTAAAGGACTTGTGGAAGGAGCCGCCGGGCGTCATGGTGAGGCGCTGGCGCCAGGGGTCGTAGCGCGGCTTAAAGTGCACGTCGACGTCGACGTCGCTGCCCTTGAGCAGGTTGATCGTCTCGTTGCGCAGCAGCGCGCGGCCCTTGTCCGGGTTGCGCTGCAGGTAGCGCACCAGCATGGCCTCGATGACGTTCTGGCGGTACCAGTGCACCAGGTCGCCCCAGCGCCGGCCCAGGAAGCGCCGCAGCCACACGATCGCGCTGTCATTGTGCGGCACCGAGTACACGTACGACGGGCTGCGCTGCAGCAGCGTCGTGTGGCCCGCCGCCTTGGACACGAGCGGCAGCATCGTCACCGCCGTCGCGCCGCTGCCAATCAGCACCACGTTCTTGCCCGCCAAGAAGGACGTGTCCTGGTGGCCCGGCCAGAAGTGCGGGTGCACCACCTGGCCCTGGAAGTTCTCGATGCCGGGGATCTTGACGTCCAGCGGCTTCTTGTAGCTGTAGTAGCCGCTGCAGTGGATCACCCAGCGCGCCCGCACCGGCGCCGTCTGGCCGTCGGCGTCCGTCACGTCCAGCGTCCATGCCTGCTCCTCGGTCGACCACCGCGTCTCGCCGACCGAGTGCCGCATCTTGATGTATTTGTCCAGGCCCGACGTCTCGACGGCGTCCTTGAGGTAGTCCACCAGCAGGTCGCCCTCGGCCACCGTCGTGTTGAACTCCCACGGGTGCCACGGGAAGCGGTAGATGCTGATGTACGAGTCGGAGCGCAGGCCGGGGTACTGGAAGAACGACCACGTGCCGCCGATGACGTCTCGCCGCTCGTAAATGACAAACTTGGCCGACGGCATGTTCTCCCGCAACAGATGGGCAATGTGAATGCCGCTCACGCCGGCTCCAATAATGACGACATCGTAGTCGACGTCGACGGGCTGAGGAAGGGAACCCATGGTGGAATTGGTGGTGGGGTGGGGAGTGGATGAAAAGAGATGTAAAAGTTGTGATGCTTTGAATCGAAGGCAGCCTGTGGTTCAGGTCGGCCGCTGAAGAAAAAGTATGGCTTGAGATGGCTAAAGATCGGCCGAGACTTGGGAGACAATGAACCGAAGCTAGCTGATGAATAGCTCAATGCCTGAGGCGGTTTTGAAAAAATTGTGTTGCAGGGGATGGGGGATGACGAGACAATGCGGCTCAAAATCCCCGATGGGATCGGCAATAAATGAGGAGCAAAGAGGAATAAATATAACAAGTGCGTAAAGGGGAACACGAAACACAGAAAAAGTTTCAATGTTCACCGACAGTTGATCGATATCGAGATAGGGGCCGTGTGTAGTGTAAGCAGCCGTTGAAGAAAATATCCTGTTGGTCGTGCTTGTGATTTGCTGACGGCGTTTTTGACGTTGCGCTGCAATGGCACCTTTTGCACTTTTGTCTGCAGCTTCCTTCGCAATAGGGTGGGCACTCGAGATGGTATTGGTGTTATCGGGCCTAAATCCGACGCCGTGCGTACAGTCTGCCAGAAATGGGATGGATGGGTGGCCGCAAGAAGGATGCGTATCAGAGATCCAAACGGCTTTGTCCAGCTGTGCTTGGCATATATTCCCCAGCGAATACAACGCTGATAAGCAAAGATGGTGACGGTGAGTGGATTGCAATGAAAATCAAAAGTGGTAATAAAAGAGAGCAATAGAGTCAAAGAAAAACGACGAGTCTGGACAAGAAACTGTCAACCAAGCGTGAGGGGATAGGGACTATATAGTAGAAGTCCCATCACAGTTACATCCCCTCATCCTCTCTTCCCCTCCTCCTCCTCGTCTTCCTTCTCCTCCTCCTATCCTCCGATCCCTTCCTTCCCGTTTCCCCCTCCTCTCGCCCATTCTCGTCACAGCCCGTACATCCCACCCAGCAGATCACACGGACAAAGGGAAAACTTGAAAGAGGGGAAAGAACGAGCGACACGCAAGGTAAGTGGTTCCCATGTCGGCGCATGGACCGAAAGACCATGCAACACGGGAGCCGTCTTGTGGTAGCCCCATGTCGTTCTCGCGTTTTACAAGGAAATACCAAAAGGATTGCGGAAGCGACACAAAGGTCCAAAGGTCCAAAGGTCCCCAAGGACCTAGGTTCCCATGTCAGCCACGCCAGCAATGCCAGCAGCGTGCCGATCTTCTGGCCAACCTACTCGTGTCTCATTTGACGGTACTAGTTTCTTTTCTTCTTTTTCCCTCCTATTGTTCCCTTTTCCTTTTTTTTTAATACGCAAAAGCCGCAGGACGATATAGGGCCATATCTGGGGTCGTTGGTGTAGTCGGGGGTATCTGGGGGCGACTCTTTGACGAGCAAAGGCATAAAATGCGGGGAAAGGTCGATCGCGCATGAGCCGAGGAACAGCCCCAATGACGAGGAGGAGAGACCATGGGTTTGGAAACACCAAGACTAAGGACCAGAAGGGACAAGAACGACAAGAAGGGTAAAAGGAAGACCAAGCTAGACGGGCAGATACGAGACCCCTTTGGCCTGGGTCTTTTTTCTTCTTCTACGGCGAGGTTGTGTAAAAAGTTTGAGGAATCCGGGGGGAGGTGAAACCTTGAGGCGCACCTATGCAAGGCGAGTCCTTAGGTTTCCCATCGCGGTTCCGCAACGGCCCCGGCGTTTAATAATTGAATAATCAGAGCCGTAGCAGTGTATAATGAAGGTAAGACGGACGAAAATAACAACGAAAAATAAAGAATGAAAAAGGAGGGGGGGACAGAGAGGGAGAGATGCTGCTTCCGCACACATCGGAACCGCTTCGACGGGGTACCTTTTTTACCTTTATTGTCTCTTCTCCGAATAGAGCTCGGAGAAACAACTCCGCGTCGTCAACTGGCTCTTATCGCCTTGGATGTCACATCTTGCTTCCCCCGCTACCCCGGGGGAACGAACCCCAAAAAGAGCTCCCGTCGCTCCGTGATTTTACGCTCCGCAAGACCGGACGTTGAAGTCACGTGCGTCGATCTGAGACTTGTATGATGGATGATCGATCGAATGCGAGCAACACGACTCGGCCGACAGAATAGGTATCTTACATATGCCGTCGGGCAAAGGATCGATCATAATTATGGATGCATGGATTACATTGACTGGAACAATGGGTCGCGTGTAATCCTTCCGGTCCGGGGCGCACAAAAGGGCCTAAAAGCTGACTCGCGACGGGACTTTGCAAAGTTCTCACTTTATGCATCTTGCATTGTGCGCGTATACTTTGAATATGTATCCCTGTGAAGAGACGGGTAGGTTACGGAGTATGCATTTTATGCATGTAAGAGTATGATGTAAGAACCCTTGAACGCGAAGTAAAAGATACCTACAGTCCACCGCAGACAAAAAGCTGCCCCTGGGGCCTGAATTGCGTTTTGCTGGCTGGGACTCGAATGCGGGGAGCTTTTTTGCTCGGCTGACACAGGTGCCTCGTGCGCGGCATGTGTTTTCATCACTGAACCTCGGCCTTCTTCATGACGATGAACCCTTAAATATAAAACAAAAGATACTAATGATTTTTTCTCTTCTTTTTTTCGAAAAAAAAAAAGCTTTCAGAGTTCGAGAGGTGTATAGGGTTGTGCGTGGGATGAGGAGAAGCATTACTCTACGGGCAGTCTACTCTACATATGTAGACTTCCCCCGCCCGGGAAATGAGTGGTTTTGCAGTTTCTGGCGAAATTGGCGAGGTGGGAAATGGAGGACAAAAACAGCGCACAGACAACTGTCAAGGCTAAAACGGCACTGGGGCACCACACCTACTCAAAGTGGGCTGCCAACAGACCAACTGAATGACAGCTGGGCCGGATGGAACGGTGCCATGCACTCGCGTAGTATTTAAAAGATCATCTGCCGAGAATGGAGAAGGTAAAGAAAGGGATGGATGGATATGGGGGAGGGGGGCGACGAGAGATGCAGATGCAAGCCAATAGTTTCAAGACACACATAACGGGGGAGGCTTTCTGGATGACAAAGCTTGGGGAGCTGCGAAACCCAAAAACTGGTTCGAGGCTTTTTGTCTTTGGTCTTTGGTTTGGCTTGAAACAATTTGTTTCTTTTTCTCGGCGGGTATCGATGTGAGAAAATAGGTTGACAACCTAGAAGAGGAAAAGTCAGGCACTATTGGCTGCCTACATATGAGTAGCTCAAGGCTGAAATAGGTACCCCGTAAGCTGTCCGTAAAGAGTTGAAGTTGGAGATTCCTACCGCACGAAGGCTTTGCAGGTGAAGAGGCATATTTTAATAATCAGCTTGCAAAAATAAAAACGCATAGCGGAAATTAGAGCAAAAAGCAAGCCACCGCTCACTTCTCTAAGAGTAAAGATTGTCAAAACAAATGAAATCAAATATCTGACGACGATCAATCAAACAGACACAGCTTTTGAACGGGCACACACCTATCCGGCCTTCTCCGTTCAGCTCGTCACCCCGTGCTGCTTGCTTGCTTTCTTTTTTTGCGTTGGTGTCTCGGTCACCTTGCCACGTTCACCTCTCGTTTAGCCCGGTTTTACCACATTTGACCACAAATTCACCCACTTATCTCCATTTCGTCTAATTCGTCTATTTTATCGTGCCCACTGCCACGTTTTCCGCCTCCTTCTTTTAGCTGCACTCCGTACTCTGCATCTGATTCACACCGAGAACTTTTTTGATTTCTTTTCTTTTTGTTACTCACCCCTGATCCAGCCGTGTTGCCTGCCACGTTTTTTATTGTCCTATGCAGCCTCGTTACATATTCTAGATAGAATAAAATAGATTGCTGTTGCTTTTGCCTGCCTCCCTTTTTTTGCCGTTTTCGAGGACACTATCAGTTTTTGACGTCTCCAGCCAACCAAGCCACGCCGTCTCCAGCTACTAGTTCAGGACACCTCCCCTCTTTTTTTTTCGTTTTTTTTCTACTCGAAATAGTTTTGACCATTGACGATCCCTCCCCTTTCCCCCTTTTTCCCAAGGACTACTTATCCAGTCGTCGTGTCCCTCCTCCGTCGGAGCTTCCATCAAGTGCTACCATCTCCTCTCTTCTCTTCCTCATATTCACAGAATCTTTTTCTCTTCCAACTTTCCACACACACACACACACACGCACGCACACACATCACCCATACCATCACCATGGCCATCGACACTGCTGCCAACGGCGAGATGACGACCGCCCAGGTCTTTGACAGCGTCGGTGCTGCTTACGAGGACGCCTTTGAGGGTCACCCCAACCACCGCGCCTCGGTGCAGTGGCTGATTGAGAAGCTGGCGGCCGCCAACCTCGGCCGCCCGGCGTCGATTGTCGACATTGGCTGCGGCACCGGCCGGCCGACGTGCAACATGCTGGCCGACGCCGGCCACAAGGTCCACGGCATTGACATTTCCGAAAAGATGCTCGAGGCCGCCCGCGAGCGCGTCCCCAACGCCACCTTTTCCAACGCCGACGCTCGCGACTACATTGAGAAGGAGAACGCCGCCGGCCACCAGGGCACCCTCGACGCCGTCACCATCTACTTTTCGCTCATTGCCGGCGTCACCCAGGCTGACATCCGCGCCATCCTCAAGGGTCTGGCCGGCCTGCTGCGTCCCGGCGGCTACATGATCTTTGCCACCGTGCCCATGCCCGTCGAGAACGAGAACATCAAGTGGATGGGCCGTCCCGTCACCGTCTCGAGCCTGTCGCCCGAGCAGGCCGTCGAGGCTGTCAAGGACGCCGGCCTGACCATTGTCGACGAGAAGCAGCTCGTCTTCAAGCCTCGCAGCGTCGAGGCCGGTCTCTGCAAGGAGGACGAGTGCTGGGAGGAGCCTCACATCTTTATCTCTGCCCAGAAGTCGGCGTAAACGGCCCCCCGGCGGCTATGCGAGAATGTGATATCACGAAATTAGAACGAAAGAAATAACGCGTCGTCCACTTTAACGTGTAAATAGAATATAAACGAATGTTATGCTGTTTTTCTTGGAAATATCAAACAATAAATGATTTGAAGAGAAATCTCCTTCGGAGAATAAAAATTGTAAGAGGTCGAAAGAGGAAAGAGGGCCAAGGCTGCCCATGTCGCACACTGTAACCCAAGGCGGGCATGTGTGATTAGTAAGCGGATGTCGCCCCGCGGTGGTGCTGGGGCGCCAGAAGCTGCCTTGGGGCTTGTGAGCCTCGCCAAAAATATGCGTCTAGCGATGCGACGTTGGACATCGACACAGCAGCCACATAGACTCTGCCTGGAAACAGCAAACACGCATCTACGATAAAAAAGTATACATCTCTGTCAGCCCGCCCCATCCTCACATCAACCAGCACCGTCGTCCATTACTTTACGTCCCCGTACTCTTCCTCCACCACCACCACCACAACCACCACAACCACCACCTCTTCCCAACATGGGCTCGCTCGTCATTCCGCATCTGCCCTCGGCGTGGCACGTCGACCAGGCCATCCTCTCCGAGGCCGAGCGTGTCGTCATCATCCGCTTCGGCAAGGACACGGACCCGGAGTGCATGCGCCAGGACGATGTGCTGAGCCGCATCGCGCCACGCGTCGAAAACTTTGCCGTCATCTACCTCTGCGACAATGACAAGATTAAAGATTTCAACAAGAGTACGTCCAAGCCTTTCCTTTCTTTTTTGCTCTCTCCTCTCTTCCGTGTTCCCAGCTAACCTTTAGTGTACGAACTCTACGACACGTGTACAATCATGTTCTTTTGGCGAAACAAGCACATGATGATCGATCTCGGCACCGGCGACAACAACAAGATCAATTGGGTCATAGAAGACAAACAGGAACTGATTGACATTATCGAAACCGTCTATCGAGGCGCCAAAAAGGGCCGCGGTCTGGTCGTCTCGCCAAAGGACTACTCGACGCGGCACCGCTATTAAAGGGGAAGAGAGGGATATTTGTGTCTTCTTGGGAAAGGAAGACTTGGGCTTTGTGGCTTTCTGCATTTGGTGACGTTTTCTGATTTAGTAGCTGGCGTTGGCGTTCCATTATCAAGCAATATATCCGTATCGTTTGTGAAGAAAACATTGACTTTGGAAGATGAGCAGTCTGTCGGTATTGTACTGTCCATCTTGGTGGACATTATACTTGATTGCCCTCGGCCGAAAGATCTCGACATCATTCTCATGACGGTGGTAGGTTCCTTGACAGACGCCCAAAGATGATTTCATGTTCTTTTTGAAACTGTCCAACGCCGCAGTAGAATTGCAAAGAAATAAATGACAAAATGCATAGAGAGACCAAAAATCGAGAGAGAGAGAGACAGAAAAGCACGAGCCACAGCAGAATCACCGCTGTCCCTTGTCGTCACCGCCGATGCGCTCGAGCGCTTCCAGCATCACAATCGAGTTGCCGCGAATGACCTGCACGGTTAGAAATGAGATCGATCGTACCAATGTGCTCAGGTTGAACAAGACTTACCACCATGCCAATCTTGACCTTTTCGCCATTGTCCTTCTCCTCCACCGCCTCGTCCAGAACGATATTCAGAAAGACGTCGTAGCCACGGAGAACGCCAGTGACCTTGCGGCTGCCATTGAGCTGGACAAACAGCCGCTTGTCGAGGTACTATAAAGGGAAACTGGTCAGTATATTCTGGTCCTGCTTCCATCGTTGATTCCTGTGCCGATCGTCCCAATGCACACACCTTCTTGAGCTCTGGTTGCGCCGGCGCCATTGTCGCGTCGGTGGGAAAGGAAAGGCGGGGGGAGAAGGCGGGCAGAGGAGTAAAGGAAGAAGGGTCGGGAGCAAAGAATCAGTCCGATTTATTCGGTTTGTATGGACGGGTTGGCGATGTCGTCTTGGTGGTTCGCCGGTTGCTTTTTTTTTCCGCTTGTCGTCGCCGCTTCGTTGTTCCAGAAGCTGGCGAATGCTGGGAAAAACGCGATGCGCTTTTGGGGCCAGGCTGCGCGACGCCCAGCTCATTTTTGGTCACGTGCACCACTAGCGCGCGGCTGCGATCGACTGAAAGCATTATATCGACAACGTTTGACGTACTTGCTGTTTTTACGCCGCCTCGATTTTTTCCCTTTCTTTTAACAATTCTTCTTATATCACGATACTAATCATGAGTCTCTTCACAAAGAGAAAAGGACGGAGGATATCCTCGTTTGCCGACGAGGACGAGGATACCAACTCTGCGCCAGATACGTCAAATGCGCCAGACGCGGCGACCAGCGATAGCTCGGATGCGCCCTCGACACCATCTTTGCGCTTCGGAAAGCGGCCGCTTAAGCCGTCCGCTCTACGAAAGAGCATCCATGCGAGCGAGCCATTGGATGCCGACGACAATGGAAAAGAGGACGAGACGGGCGGCGACCAACAAGATGCCTCCGGCGACACGCCGGCTGTCGTCCGCCCGACGCTCTTTGGCTGGACGGCGTCGCGACGAAAGAAGCGCCTCTCAACAGCATCGACAGCTTCGGGAGCATCACGATTGTCGTTTGGCGGTGACGACGGGGATGAAGACGAGGACGATGGTGCATCGGCCGTGGTCACACCAAAACGCGGCGGCGCAGGAGCTTCATCGTCGTCTCTGACACAGCGCGTGCTTGAGACGAACGCGTTTCGGCGATCCATGGCTGGCAAACTGCCCACAAGAGGGCGCAGCCATGATGACGAAGACGAGGAGGACGACGACAAGGGCGGCGATAAGGAAGCTGAAAGATCTCGGTATACGCAGGCCTACCTCGAAGAACTCCAGCGGTCAACACCGAGCACGCCCCAGCCCAACCAGCGCACAGACGGTGGCGACGATGACGATGCTATGGTGCTGGATCCTTCGGAGCTGGAAGGCGCCATGGTCGTGGACGCGGCGGATCTTGCGAGTACGAGCCGCGAGTTGGGCCGGCCAGCGGCCGGTCGGCCAGTACCGGCCGCACATATCCTCACGGCGACCGAGATCCAGGAGAGGAAAGACCGTCGCGCGAGGCATGCCAAAGAGGAGGCGGCCGCCATTGATGATGGCGACTATATTGCTCTGGATGACCGGATCGACCACTCCAAAACAAAGGACAAGGGCCGACTGGTTCGCGAAGACGAAGATCTGGGCGAGGGCTTCGACGAGTTTGTGCAGGACGAGACGCTCACGCTGGGCCGCAAGGCCAAGTCGGCGGCCAGACGCAAGCGGCAGCAGGACATTGCAGCCATGATTGATGCCGCGGTCGAGGAGGACGAAGCGGCCGCGGCGGCCGAGGACGACGATTCCGAAGCCGAGCGGCGCGCCGCCTACGTGGCCGCACAGACGCGAGCTGGTCTGCAAAAGGAGGACAACAAGGACAAAAAGACGCCTGCCTCTGCCGACGAGGAGATGCCGCACATGGGCGAGCTTCCGGTGCTGTCGACGTGCTTGGCATCCCTGCAGACGGCGCTGAGCGCACTGGCGTCTGAGGCGGCTGAGCAGAGACGACGGCTGGCCGACGTGGACGCGGAGCGGGCGTCGATTGCGGCTCGCGAAAAGAAAGTCCAGGGACTGCTGGATGCCGCAGCGTCCAAGTTGCAGTCGGCCACGGAGAAGACGGGCGGAGCAGCGACGCCGATGCGTCTTCAGGGCCTGCAGGGAATGCAGGGACTGCAGGGACTGCCAAACGTGCCAGGGCTCGTTGCGCAGACGCCTGTTGCCGCCGAGCGAGGCCTGGAGAGTTTAGGAACGACTCCAGCACGAGTGCCGGCCACAGACGATGCGCCATTATGATCATGGCAACCAGCATTGACATACGAATCATGCTCCTGAACCTAATAGAAATAGGACCCTTGTTGTATATAAACTCGAAAGGTTGTGAAAATAAAACGTTACAATGTATATGAGCCAACGCCGGAATATGAAAAGCAGTACAAAAAATGGGAGAGAGAGAGGCGGACAGAAGACAGGGAGAGAAGAAATGGCAAAAGAACAGAACGAAAAAAAGAAAGGTACAGTGATAACCAATGCATACAGAGATAAAAAAAAAAGGAAAAGAAAACACTGCCACACAAATACACAAAGTACACACAAGTACAATCCAGGGCCTTCCCCTTATTCCCCATCCACCTCCTTATATTTTGTTTACTTTGACCGGCTGACACCAGCACCAATGACGCCGGGCAGCTTCTCCTCGCCGACGCTGTAGAGCATGCCAATAGCAAACGTGATGGCACCGACAATGGCCACGACGAAACCGGTAATCAGCCAAAAGGGAACGCTGACATCCTTCTTCTGGCACATGTTGCCGGCCCACTGCGTCGTGCTGATGCCGCCGGGGCTGTCCTCGGGACGGTTGAGCGTGGCGTGGCAGCTGCAGACGAAGCAGACGCCGCCCTTGCCGGCAGCAGCAGAAGCGCGCTTCTCGTTGTCGTCGCCATCGCTCACCTGGCCGCTGTTGCGGGCAAACTTGTCAATGCAGGTGCCGTGGCCGCTGCACGAGTTGGTCTGGGCAGTGCAGGCGTTGAACGACTGGAAGCAGGTGGGGATGACGCCGGCGACAAAGGGGGCCGCGTTGTCGCCGTCGTTCTTGACAATCTTGGCCGACTTGGTCTCGGGGACGGGGAGGTCCGTCGTCTCGTCCGAAATGACCGTCTCCGTCAGCTCGAGGCTGGCCATCTTTTCGGCGTTGTGCTCGGCGTTGTGCTTGCCGTGCTTGCCATGCTTGCCGTGCTTGTTCTTGTGCATTTTCGCCCACGAGCTCAGCTTGCCGTGGCGGCTGCTCTCTGGAAGAAGGAGGATGGCCGCGTCGACGTCGTCGCTGTTGGCCTTGGCAATGAGAGACGAGAGGGTGGCAGAAAAGTCGAGCTTCTGGAAAGGGGGGTTAGCAAGAAGTCACTCAGCAGCCGTCGATCGGGAAATGTGAGAAACCCACCTTGGCGTCGTACATGGCGACAAAAGCGCCCTTGGCCCACGAGCGAGGAGCACCGGCCTCGTCCACGGAAACGTCCTTGGCGCCGAGCTCTTCGACAAAGAGCTTCTTGTTGGCCGCGTGGTTGGGAGGGTCGGCGACGGTAAAAGCGGGCGTCGCGGCCGAGGCGGGCAGGGCCTTCTCGACGGCGGCAATATGCTCGGGCTGGACACCCTCGACAACAATGATCATCTGGCCCTTGTCGTTCTTGGAGGCCGTCTCGTCGCTGCCGGCAAAGAGTGCGGGCGTCTCGCCGCCGTAGACGCGAATCAGCTCGAGGGCGTCGTCGACATTGTACTTGTGCGGCAGCGCGTCGATGAAGCGGGACTCGTCGCTGGCGCCGGCGCGCTGGACAAAGATCTGACGAGCAATCTGGCGAGGGATGGACGGCGACGAGGACGACGATGACGAGGAGGGCGATGACGATGAGCCGAGGAGGTAGACCGGCGCGTTGGCCGCGACGGCCGTGGCCAGCGAAGCGAGGGCGAGGAATTTCATGACGGTCGGAAAGGGAGCAAGAATAAAAGAGAGAAGGACCGACTAGAGCGATAGATCGTGCACTTTGTATCGATGGCCTGGATGAATGTCGATCGCCGTCGTCGTAATCGTGGGTGGTCGTGTCGCGATCGCGAAAGTCAAAAGGAGCTCTAAAAAAAGGCCGCAGCACGGAGCAGACAGATAGAGAGAGTGTACGGAGGTGCTGCACAGCACTCCTGCACGCTGTACTGCAGCACTGCAGGCACGCTACGGAGCGCTGCAGGCAGCTTTCAATGTGGATCATTGTTGGCCCGGCCGGAGGCACCACCGTGTGCAGTACCGTGCATAGCCACTGTCGGTACTGTGAATTTTGGGGCGCATTTTTGGCGCATTTTTGGCAGGCGCAAGCGACAGCCTTTCTTTCTGCAGCCTTCCAGCGTGTTTTCAGCGTGTCCTCCGTTGATCCCGTCCCACTTTTGACTTTTTGTCACCATCACGACATACGATCACGACGAACGGCGATACGACGATACGGCATACGAAAAGGTCTGGCGCCGACCCGTCAAAGACCTATTGTCATAGACGACGAGACCGAGCAGCGCGGTTATCGCTGCAGGCGGGGGTTGGGCCATCTCATCAAAAGATTGGGGGATTTTGCTGTGGCCTGAGAGAAGCCTGAAATCGTCCGACGGCGATATTGTGAGACTCAACTGAGGAAGGGGCCCAGCAGAAAAACAAAAGTCAAAAGTATACAACACACAGACATGTTCCGGTCAAGGATAACGGGAAGCTCGCCGCTGTCGTCATGGCTGCGGCGACGGTCACCCACTGCGAATCTCGTGGGAGCCACGCCGGCAGAGATGACAGCAGCAACGGCCTCGACCGCCATCACTCCGACCAAGCCGTTTGTGCAGCGTGTGCGCATCCGGCCGAGACGACGGCTTCGCAACGCGCTGATTGGTGCTGGTGTGCTCTATGTGTGCTGGACGGCGTACTTTACGCGCGTGCTGGGACCGCCGCTGGCAGAGCGCATCGACGACGAGGAGGCAGCGCCGCTGTTTGTGCCGTTTCCCTTTACGCATCGGGTTATCGAATCGAAGCCGTACAGGGGCACAGATCCCGAGTGGCAGACGTACATCCGGATTGCCCGGGACCGGGAGTTGCTCATGAAGATTAGAAGTATGTGGGGGAAGAGTGAGGGGGGAGACAGAGGGATGAGGAATGACACCTGCAAAAAGACAACTCATGCTAATATTTTCAACAGTGGAACTGTTGGAAACCGTCCGACGGGCCGCGGAGGCCAACCCGCTGCTGACACGCCGCTGTGGATCGCGATTTGCGGTGCGCAAGCACTGGCTCGACTTCGATTTCCCCTACCGGCCGCCGCCCAAGGTGGTGCGGGACGGCCTGCTGTTTACGAGCGAGGGCATCGACTACGTGACAGCCGAGGTGGACACGGTGCTGATGATGCGCATCATGCGGGCGCTGTGGCCGGAGCCGGTGGCGCTGTCGGTGACGTCGTTTCTGCGGACGCTGGTGCAGCAGAATGTGGACGGGCTGCTGCGGTCGGTGGGCGTGGACCGGCCGACGCCCAAGGATCCGCGGCCGCCTCTGGACCTGAGCGGCATGAAGAAGATGGAGCAAGGGGGTGTGTCGACGGCGGACGCGGCTGTGCAGCAGCAAGGGCAATCAGATCAGTCGGAGACGGCGTCGTCGCTGCCGCTGAAAGCCCGCGACCTCATCCCGTTTGAGCCGATCCGGGCGAGCATCGACGGTGCGTGGATGGCCTTTAAGCGGAAGCTGGGCGAGACGTGGCTGCCGCTGCGGCCACAGCCGCCCGGTGGCAGCGTGGGCGTGTCGGGCATGGTGGAGCTGCAGGGCGACAATGCGCGCATTATGATCGAGGTGACGGCGTTTTGGAACCCCAAGACGAACCGGTACGACGCCCAGACGATGCACTTGAAGCTGCGCAGTATCAAGGCGCGCGTGCAGCAGCCTATTCAATAAATGGGTGTGGGAGAGGTATAGAGTGCCCCGGAGAGATATCAGATGTTGATCCGTCTCCCACTTCCCGCCTCTCCTCTTATCTCTTTTTTGGTTCTTGCCTACATTTTCCTTTCTCTCACTCGATGCATAGCGTTAATTTTGTTTGGTTCTCCTTATTCTTTATATTCCCCAATACCAATTCTTTCATGTTCATTTATTATCTTACAGGTTTACAACACAAAACACCCATCACTATCTCTGCCCCCCCTAACCACCCACCTACACTTCCTACACCAGGTGCGCTCATCACAGTCCGTCCTTTTGCGATCTCTCACGGTTCTGCGTCCTGCGGCTTACCGCTTCCGCAGTCGAGCATGCACGGGCATGGCGTCCTTGACGTAGGGCGCACCATAGCCAAAGGACTGGTAGAGACGCTCGCCATAGACGGTGTCGTGGGGCATGCGCTCATTGCCCTTTTCGGTATCCCACTCGAGCCAGGCCTCGTTGATCTCAATCTCGCGCGACAGCATGGCCAGGACGACGGCCATCTCGGTGGTGGCGAGGTGCTGTCCGGCACAATTTTGCGGCCCCTGCTCGAAGCCGCGGAAGGCGTTGCGCGGCGTGTTGATGCCCATGGCCTCGGCCTCGCTCGGGATCCAGCGCTCCGGCAGGAAATCGAGCGGCCGCTGCCAGACGTCAGGGCGGCGGTGGATGGCGAAATTGGCGTCCCAGACGGTAAAGTGCTCGGTGGGGAAGGAGACGCCCTCGTAGGCGGGACCGGATCCGAGGGGGCCGGTAAGGGAGAAGCCCGGCATGCCCTGGCGGATGGTGCCGACATTGGTGTGGATGCGCTGCGTCTCCTTGATAAAGGCCTGGGTGTAGGCGAGCTGGTCGAGCAGGTGCGGAGCCTGGCGCAGCCGGTCGGCGGCCTGGGCGGGGTCAGGGCCCAAGACGGCGTCGTGCTCGGCCATCATGCGCTCAGCGGCGGCCGGGTGGCGAGCCATCATGTGGATGCACCAGCAAATGGTGAAGGCGGTGGTCTCGTGGCCGGCGAGGAGCGCGTGCTTGACCTCGGCGAGGATGTAGGGCATGGCCTCGGCGTCGGTGGGAAACTGCGGCGGCGGCGCACCCAGGGGGTCCTTGGCGGCAGCAGCCTGCTCGTGGGCGATGGCGCGGAAGAGCACGTCGGCGAGCGAGGCGCGCTTGCCCGTGGTGGCGGTGACGCTCTCCCTTGGGTTTTGGCTGGTGTCATCGCCGGCCGTAGCAGCTGCTGCCATGGCGACGGCGAGCTTGTGCTTGCCGGAAAACAGCTTGCCCAGCTCGGCGTCCATGATGCGGCTGTTGCGGTAGATCTGCCAGTAGCTAAAGGGGTTGCGCTGCGTCCAGACGTTGCCAATGTCGGTGTGCGCGTGCAGCAGACGCTGGACGCCAAAGAGGGCCGTGTGCAGCTTGGACAGCTGGGGCTGGGTCTGTTCATGCAGGCGCACATCCAGGGCAAAGTCGCCAATGACGTCGAGCGTCAGCAGCGTGACCACCTTTTCCAGGTAGAAGACGGGGCCCCATGATGAAGATGTGCTTTCGTTGCTCGCCGGCTTCGCATAGTCCATCAGGATCGTGCAGAAAACGGCCACCTCGTCGACGATGGAGGGCACGTGGCTGCGGATGCCCTGCGGACTAAAGGCCACATTGATGCGCTTGCGCAGGGCTTTCCAGTGCGCCGTGCCGGCCGCAGTAAAGACGGCGCTGCCGCGGGAGGAGATGTCGTCGTTGTTGGACAGGTGCTTGAGGTAAACATTTTGCGCATGAGCCTTGGGCAGCGACACGTCCTGTGTAAACTGCCGCGAGACGTCCGGGTCCATGCTCAGCAGCATCGGCGACGAAAACGGCCACATGTCGATGTAGATGACCGGGGGGCACTTGTCGGTTGGGCTGGCTCCCGGGAAGAACTCGTGCCAGCGGTTGAGGAGCTGCACCTGGATGTAGTCGCCATGGGCGTCTCTCGGTAAAGAGCCCATGAGCTTGGCGGCGATGGGCAGGTGGCCCAGCAGAAAGCTGTGCGGCATCATCGGCTGTGAGGGGAAAGGGTTAGCGGGCGGTACATGTCTTTCTCTTGCGATTTCGCTCCCTAACGTACAATGCCTTGCTTCTGGAGACGGCGAAAGACCATGCGGACCGTGTACAGTCGGTATGTATACCAGAGCACGACGGCGCCCAGCA
The DNA here is from genome assembly GCA_020002355.1 of Intubia oerlemansii. Classification (NCBI taxonomy): domain Eukaryota; kingdom Fungi; phylum Ascomycota; class Sordariomycetes; order Ophiostomatales; family Ophiostomataceae; genus Intubia; species Intubia oerlemansii. The sequence goes on from JAGKRZ010000090.1 coordinate 27,541, forward strand.
CGAGGCCGGCAGCCCCGCGGGCGTGATCGATGAGCAGCGAGGCGACTGTCATGTTGTGGTGATGTTGAGTTTTGGGTGTTGTGAAAGAAAAAAGAAAGAAGGGAGAGAGAGACGTGGGAAAGGGTCGATCAAATGAAGGACCCAGCTCGCACAAATAAGTATACTCAACTTGTCCCCCCGCAGCTCCATCTTTAGGCTATCCATAGGTCGTCAATCATATCATAAATACATGCATTCATACTACATGTACATAGATATAACACTATCTCATCTGACGTTGGACGTTCAGAGTGCCGGCAACCCGCTACCAACAAAAATGAATCGTCCAAGAAATGGGCAGTGCCTATGGCCTTCTAGTTTCTTTCGTAGGTTCTCGTTTTCTTTTCTTTTTTTCATTATTTTTTCATTGGGTGTGTTACATGCAAACTGTCGGTAACAAAAAGGATGCGTCCTTTTTACATGAAGGACACCTTGATATAGAGGGTCCATGTAAGACATGGAAAAGGAAAAAAACCAAGTTCAGGTGGCCGATACAAGCTTAACTTGGTCTGTCGTTTACTTCGGATGACAGGTACAAAGGTACATGTAAAGCATGCATTTACCAATCATGCACATAGGTACCCTGCCGCCGGGCAGAATCGCGTATCTCGTATTCCTGCAGCCTGTGAGATACCGTCTTTTCCTTTTTTGAAGAGAGAGAAAATACACAGAAATAAAATGTGACCCTTTTGATGAAAAAAGGGTCCTCGCTAGAAATTGAACATCTTTCGCGTGAGATGTCCCGAGTAGGCAACTCGGACAATTTCTACAGCCCCGTCGCACCGCAGGACCCCCCCGGTCTCTGACCATTTCCATGTATGAACAAACTCCACAAATAGGTATATTGCGCCGATCAGAATGCCGGGTGCCAGACAGCCGTGAAACCAGGTGAGAACTGTGAGACTGGTGAAAAACTGTCAGAAAACTCTGTACCAAAATAAAACGTGAGGTCTTTTTTTCTTAGAAAAAAATGGGCCGCAGAAATTACGTATTTAGGTAATTAGGTACCTACCTATATCAGATCATAGGAACACAAATCATTTCAAAACCCCGGCCGAAGAGAGAATTCACGAGTATAGTCGTTAGGTGTAGCCGTCAATACCAAAGGTAGGTCGGTTTTCATCAGCTCACCACTCGCAGGGTTCACGGCACAGCGGTACACGATGACCTTGTTTCTGCCGCAGCCACAGTTGTGTCCTCTGTATCTGCTTTACTGCCGGGCAGACCTTCGTCGTCGCTGCCAACGTAGTCGTCTTCTTCTTTTACGTGCTTGTTGTCGGTGGAGTTCGGCACCATCGGCTCATCCGATGCTTGACCACCCCGTAGAACCGTCTCAAACACGGCTGCACGGTACTCGTGCAGCCTCTTTCGCTTGGCCTTGAGGTCGGCCTCGTATGTCTTCCTTTCCCGCTCCATGGCCAGCTCGGCCTCTCGTTCAACGATGCTTTCCGTCCTCTCCAGCGCCTCCACCTCCGGCTCGAGGGTAAGGACGTGAGGGTTCTCGACCAGCGGTATACACACCCACCGGTTGTAGCGGCCCGCCATCACGCTTCCGTCGACCAGTCTCTCGCGCAAGAATTTGTCGATCTGGCCGTCTGCGTCGCCCGCCAGGCCAAGATATTGCTCGGCCGCCTCGAGCTCGTCCTCGACGGGCGCCTCGGGCGTCTCGCCATCAGACACCTCGGCATACAACTCCTCGAGCCGGGTCGTCGCTGCCCAGTGGTCCTGAACGACTTGCGTACGCTCGAATCCACTCCGCTCCTCCATGGTATGATGACTCTTGAGAATGAAAATGTTGTACCTGGGATGGGATAAAGTGACGAAAACGGGGGCCGGAGAGGTAAAGTACCTCACCACCTGGAAGGAAAAAGTACCAAAAGAACGGCAAATAGATATTGATATGCTACCACTTTATAAAAAACTCCATACACCGAGTGATATGATGATAAAATACAAGACATAGAAATGGCAAAGACACAAAAACAAAAGGCACTTAAAAAAGGAGGGGGAAAAGGAACAGAATATAAAATAAAAAAAGGACATTTGTCACTCATGCAAACGCCCCTACAAAGGCCATGAGGGTAGCACCGCCAGCAACAGCAGTAAATGCTTGATTGCGCCGCCGACCGTGCAGCGTCTTGTAGCTCGATTCTTTTAGAAAGTCCTCTGCGAGCAGCTGCACAAGTCCCGCAAAGAGCAGCAGGCCGGCCGAGATGGCATTCATGGTACCAACGAGCAGCAGGCCCGTCTGGCTTCGCGGATCGTAGAGGTTGTGCATAATGAGGCCGATGGCCTGGCCGATGGGCGTCGTAGTACCGTAGGCCAGTACCATGAACCACGGCCTGGCATTGTGCAGCATCGACGTGCCCCGCGGGAACCGCAGCGCGGCGATGCGGCTGCCGAGCGCGAGACCCTCGAAGCACTGGTGGAAGGCGATGGCCACCAAAAAGACCACAAAGGCCGGGCCCGTAGACACGGAGAGGGCCATGCCGATAAAAATGGAGTGGAAGAGGATGCCGGCTTCGAGCAGCATGCACTGCAGCATACGGCGCTTGTTGTCGGGATCGTCGGGGTCATCGGAGATGTGCTGGAAAGCAGACGATGCCGCCGAGACGGCCGAAATGTTGCGACGGTGGCCGTGGCGTTGGCCATGACGGCGGCCCTGGCTGTGACTGCGCCGATGGGCCATCTCATCCATATCGAGATCCAGGCCGTCAATGTCGTCTTCATCTTCGCCATCGTCGTCCATCTTGTTGGGGAGAACGGTGCTGCCGCGCTCTGTCGAAGAGGATGATCCCGAGGCCGGCCCTTCCATCAGCCGCTCTTCCGCCCCCAGGTCGTCAAGACTGATGCGGCCGTCTCCGTGGTCGTGGTCCGCCGACGCATCATTCTCCTGCTCGTGCCCGTGTCCGTATCCATGTCCGTGCTGGTCACTGGACGAGACTTCGTCCCACGCGATGTGGTTGTGTGAATGGCTGGCAGCGCCGCGGATGGTCAAAAACGACTCGAGCCAGACAACGGCCAGGGCAAAGATCATGGCAATCAGGCCGGCCAGGGGCCTGTACCGCTGGCTAAAGAAGGGGGGTAGGCAAGGGTCGGTCAGCGACATGAAGGCTGTCGGTAAGAGGTGGACAAAGGCCGTGGCCAGGAGGACGCCGGTGCCAAAGTGCTGGCCGAGAAAAACAAGGATCGACGGCCGCATACTTCCACGGCCGCGGCCGAGGAGGGGGAAGGCGCAGGCTACATATCGTTAGAGTGGACAGCAAAGCTTGGTATTCTTAAAGGGGCAGAGAAGGCTCATACATAATATGCTGACGCCGAAAATGAGGAACAGGGCAAAGACGTGGAGGCCTGTGTCGTATGCACCGCGCTGGCCGGAGCCGCAGGCGGGCCGCGGGCTGTCGTCGTTGGCTGAGGACATGCCCATGTGCCGTGGCATCAGGGACACGTATGTCGCGTCCATATTGAGAGGATGATGGGGAAGAGGAGAGGCTGGTAAATGTCGAATCAAATAAAAAGAAGAAGGGAAAAAGAAAGAAGACGGAAAAAGGTTGTCAAAATCTCGTTGCGAGATTTGTTCGGTAATGGTTCAGCGCATCAATGGCGGTGCGCGAGGCATGGCCGGAGCTGTTGAAGCCAGCGTGGATGCAGCAGGCGATACCGTTGACGCAATTGGGAGCGGTAACTGTTGACCCTGTATAATGTGAAAGTCGATTATCGTCTCGTTGGGCGTCTGGAAGGCTCATACAGTTTGGTGCGTCTATCCGGTATTGCTCCTTCTGCAAAGGTGAAGTGTAGTCCAGTGAATGTTGTGTGTCGTGCGATCGCACCTTCCTCGTGTCCAAAAGAACAATTGCTGTCCTGCACCAAAGATAGTTCGCCTACCTAGTAGTACAAAGACGCACGTGGGTTGCAACAGCCAACGGGAGGTGTCGGAGGAAGGTGCGCACTAGCCTGTACTGGTATTTAGCGGCCTTTTGGCCACCAGAATAAATCAACACACAGTTCGTCAGGAGGCAGGAAGCCGATCAACGGCGCAAAAAAGAAGCGGGTCGCCCCTTATTTCGCAAGGCTCGGGAAGTTTGTGGCTCCTGAAAGCTAGTTCTGGGGGCCTTTTAAACTCTTTTTTTAGTGGTTCACACCGCTAAAAACGTCCTAAAGCCCGGCACTTTCGGGGCATAACTGGCGTGTTTATAAGAATGGAAGCATACAGTTACTGGTTGGCAATCATTGCTATTCGCACTTATAACGGTCTATGAATAGAAAACCTAGCAGAGAGGCTGCTTGGAAACAGGATAAACATCCATTGTGAGCTCCAAGACCAGAAAACAAAAAGGACCGAGAGGACGACAGGTCGTCGTCATGGCACACGTCAGAAAATGAAACAGAAAGGGAGGACGAAAGGAAGGCATGAAGTGAGATAAGTGGGCTGGAAAGGAAAATAATAAAACAAAGGATAGGTAGAAAGTCAAGAAAAAAAATACCTTCAAAAAACATGGAAAGGCAAAAAAAAAAGAAAGAAAGAAAATAGAAATTTGGTCAAAAAGAGGTAAAAGTGGAAGATGGACATCTACCCATGGTAGACAAAGGTGTTAAGAAACCTATAGGTACAATACCCAGTAAAATAATTCCAAGAAATGGAACATGAAATGAAGAACAATGGAATAAAAATAGGTAAAAATAAAACGACTGGTAGAATAAAAATAATTGAAAAAAGGACAAAAGGAATTCAAATCTTAATTTTTCTCCCGAAAAAGACCCAAATCCCACCATCCACCTTTGGATGCGAGATACGATGGACGGGCATCTGGAGGCTCGGGGATGGGTTCGACCGTTCCTTTGAATGTTGCTGCCTGGAGATTGGTTGGGTTATCTTGCGTGTTCTTCGGTGCATTTGGTGCATGATCAGTTGATACATGATCTTCAGGACTTTGTTTTCCTGCACTCGATGGCGCCGCCTGCTCGTCCCCTCCCTTCTGCTGGTCCTCCCCCTCCCCCTCATCCGTTTTGGGGGTTGGGAGACGCGCAAGAATGGGCGACAGCGGTGTGGCTGGCGTTGTTGGCGTGTGTGGCGTCGTGGATGACGACGATGGCGATACGGGCGACAGAGGGAACGATTGTTGCTGTCCGGAATAGTTGGGATGATCAGGATGGGCGGTGGGATCGTCGCGGAAGCGCGCGACCGATCGAGCCAGAGCTTGCGAGATGGAAAAGGACCGCACGTGCAGCAGATGAGTGCGCGATATGGACGAGGGTTGGTTTTGTTGGTTCTGTGGCCGAAGCAGCGGGCGTGGACGGTATCGGTCGGTGAGAGAGCGGCCTTGGCTAGCATGGCCACCATGGTCATGGTGGCCTTGAGAAGAATGAAGAATGGGCATCACGGTGGGCGGAGGTGGAGGAGAAGAAGGAGAGATGGGCGGAGAGGTAGGAGCGACAAGAGACACGGATGGAAAGTCGGGACTGTGGATGGATGACGAGTACGATTGCTGTGATAGACGCTGCGACAAACGTTGAGACAGGCGTCTCGAGGGTGCTGCTGCCGAGGGCAGGCTGCACAGAGACATTTCCGACAGGGGCGACGATGTAGCCGAGTTTCCATGCAGCGGACGGTTGTTGGCAGCCGACGTGCGGCCGCTGCCGGGGCCAAAGCTGATGCTGCCGCGGATCGACCGCGCCTGGTGAGCCTGGGGCGGCGGCGACAGCGGTGTGGCCAGGCCGCCATTGTTGAGGATCTCGTCGAGGTCGTGGTCGTGGTCGTTGTCGTGCTCTTCGTCGTGCTCATCGCTCCAGCCTTCTCGCGCCGTCACGGTCGTCTGGATCCGTGGAGGTATGTGGTTCCGCCGGAGGTGCCGTGATGCCCCGCACCCCTATAAGAGAGGGCCGGGCGGATGTGGATGTGGAGTGACGGGGGTGAGGGGTGAGCCGGGCTTGGAAGCGGAGCATTGCAGAGGCGGAGGCGTCAGCGGCTGCGGCTGGACGTCCTGGTCGTCAAAGCTGTCGGCGTCGCTGCCTCGGCGCGGAATCGTCCACTGCACCTCGTCCTTCTCGTCGTGTCTGTCCGGGGGAACAGCTGCATGAGCCATGAGGGCGGCCGATGATGTGCCGCTGGCCATGGAATTTTGTGTGTTGGCTGTGCACGGCTGCTCAATGGCCGGTTCGTCTTCTGCTGCTGCGCATGACCGCGGCGATGTGGCCACGTTTTCCGCTTTCGCCATCCTTCGTCGGCGAGACAAGAACAAGAGGATGGCACAGACTCCGCTGACCACGAAGAGAGCCACCAGAGTAACCAAAAAGCTCCAGACAGCCATGCCCACATGAGATGGGTGCGATGAGTGCGTTGTTGATACTTGGCTGTCGGAAAGGCCACCACCTTGGCGCAGCAGAGCGGCTACAGCAGCCAGAGGAACCGCACAGACAACAAGATCGACAATCGCAGTGGCTGTGTATGGAACAGGATGGCCACGATGCGCCGTGCATGAGACGAGCGTCCAGAGGAGTGCCGAAGCCGACTAAAAGTTAGAAAGCGTTTTTTTTTTTTTTTTTGATTTTTTTTAATTCGATTTCGATTTATTTTTATTTTTTAATTTTGAGAGATCTCTTACCAAGACAAATGTCCCCGTTATTGGCGATGGGACAGAACGTCCGGCATCATTGTGTTCTTCCACGAGGATGCCGACGAGAATGACAACAGTGGCAAGGGCGAGAATTTGGAGGAGCCGCACCAAGAGTAGAGCCGGTGCAGCGAGGCCATGGTCACGGATTGCCATGAGGGTGGATGAAACCGGTGAATAGGAATGGGAAAAACAGGAGGAGAAAAAAAAAAGAATGAATGTATTGAAATCGGACGAGCCGTGAAGTTCAAAAAAAGAACAAAAGAGAGCGTGGACGTTTTACAGTCGAGTCATGGTCATGGAGGGATGGAAAGAAACACAAATTGAAAAAAGAGAAAATAGGAATGGAAAGAATGAGTAAAGGAATGATGTTGAACAAGTCACGGGGATAAAAGGAAGGACGTCGTGAAGATGGAGAGGGAAAGAGAGAAGAGAGAGAAAGAAGAGAAAAGGGGAATAGAAAGAAAGAGAAGAGAAGGAAGGGAAAGGGGAGCAGAGAGAGACTGGCAACATACTCTACGCAGTGAACGGGCGCTCAAAAGATAATAAAGAAAGTTGATTTTCAAAATACATTCATCAAATGACCCCAGTAACCTAAATGACAAGAGTAACCTTGGCAGACAAAACCCATCAAAAAGTGACGGAAATGATAACAGCCAAGACAAGTGTGTGTCGTGGAGTGTCATTTGGGTCATCGTGTGTGATATTCGTGCTACATGACTGGCACCAGGGAGGGTGACGCAGAACCAAAAAGAAAGACGATAAGAGAAAAAAGTCACAGAGACCAAAGGAGGGTGTAGATTAGCTGGGTTATACAAAAGCGAGATGGAGGCTGCTCATTACAAGAATGGGAAAAGCAGATGTGTCAAGAAGAGCAAACAAAACAAGAGAGAGGCAAACAAACCGGCTGCGCGGAGCCTGTACGACCGAGACGACAAAGACAGAGACGAGATGAGAGACAGCGAATATCCCCCATCCCCCTTGTCTGACATCGAGACAAGGAGACGCCACCGAGGATGTCCTCGTTAAAGATACGCCGCGACGCACGACAGGTGAACAAAGTGTTGACCGAATGATTTAGCAGTGGAAAAAAAAGTGAGTAGTCGGGAGGCGTGTCCCCATGTTTCTGCATCATGCATCGGAATATATGTTTGGATGCACATGGACAGATCTGAACGGATCTCGCAGCTGCCGCATGGACAAAACGCCATCTCGTGTCGATCTGCATGCACCTCATCTAGAGGAAGCGATGCCTTCGTATTCCGTCACTACTTTTGTACAAACGCTACCCGAGCGCAATACCCGTGTTGTCGTCACACAGAGGAAACAAAATGGGCTCCAGCGTGTCGGCCACACTATGGGCACTTGACCTCGCCGGCGGCGTCCTGTCCGTGTGCCACAGGTACACAATGCTCGCTTGCAGCATCCCTGGTCCTGGTCATTTCCCAGGAAATAGGTAGGTAGGCAGGTTTCGGGACGATCCTGATCCTCATCGCAGACATCCCATTACACGTTCTTGCCACCGACAGGGAAATGACGAAAATCCAAAGCACGAGAAGGGAAAAAAAATTCATTAAAAGCTAGATAAACACGCAGCACGCAATAACGGAAACAAAAACAAAAAAAGCCAAGTTCAAAGAAAAATAGAGGACGGGTTCCAAGAAAACAAAAAGAAGAGGAAGAAAAAAAACCAGGTACGATACTTCTATAATCAAGCAGGCGGACAGCGGCAGGATGATGATTTTAAAGGGGAAAAGGCAAGAAAAGAAAAGTGCTGTTTGTCCATTTTGTCCGCTATCCACCTCGTAGATTTTTAAGTCAAGGGCGATAGTGAAAAAGAAATCTCATCTTTCTCATATCTCTTTTTCCCTCTTGACCAACTCTCTTTACAAAAGGCCGTCCAGACCGTTGCCGAGACTGTTGCCACCGGCCGGCGTGGCTGCCGGCGTACCCGAAGCAGCAGGTGCACCCCAGATGGCAGCATCGCTCTTCTCCTGCGCCAGCTGACCCATCGACGGGCCGGGACCAGCGCTGCCTGTCTTCTTGATGCCCGTGCTCGCCGATGACCACAGCGAGCCAAAAGCATCGCTGCCACCAGACGACGAAGTAGTGGTCGTCGCCGCAGGCTTGGACGAACCGACCACAGGACGCAGGGCCGCCATGCCGCTCGACGTCGTCGACGTCGACGACGCGGCAGGCTTGTTGGTGGCCTGAGGGAACACAGACGTCGTCTTCATGGCCGACATGCCAGAAGCACCAGAAGCACCGCCAGCAGCTGCACCACCGGGCTGCTGCGTAAGAACAGACTGGTAGTAGTTGGGCTGCGTCGGCTGGAAGCTGCTGACGGCCGGCCGTTGTTGTTGCTGCTGCTGAGGCTGGACAGACATGGCAGGCTGTGCAGGAGCTGCCGGAGGGGCGTGGAAAGCGGCGTAGTTGGGCTGACCAGCAGGCGCAGCAGCACCGCTGGCCGGCGGAGGCGAGATAGACGACATGCCAACCATATCCGCCAGGCTCACCTGCTGAGGAGCCGACACGGGCTGCGGCGCCGCAATCGAGTTCACAGGCGAGGGGGAGCTCAGCGGCATGGCCGACAGAGAGGCGAGGCCGCCCAGAGCGTTGCTCGCAGGGGCAGCAGGCGCAGCAGGGGCGGCTGCCGGTGCCGACTGGAAATCGTCAAAATCGTCGTCATCAGCAGCAGCAGCAGCAGCAGCAGCAGCAGGAGCTGCAGGGATAGAAGCCGACGATGCAGGCTCGTCAAACGAGAACAGGTCGACCTCGGGCTCCTTGGCCTTGGCCTTCGCCTTGGCCTTGGAAGCACTCGACTCGGTGGCTGCCGCGGTGCGCCGTGCAGAACTGCTGCTGCTGCTACCGCCACCAGAAGAAGAACCTCCCGTCGTCCGCTTCACACCCGCCCGACCACCAGACGGCCGCTGCTCGCCCTCGTCAAACTCGTCGTACTCCTCGAACCGGTCCTGCCGCGACGTGCTGCCGCCGCTCGGGCCCATACCCTGGCCGTCGTACGAGTCGCCCTGGCCACCAAAACCACCACCGTCACCATACACACCGCCCGAATAGCCGCCGTAGCCCGACGACGAGCCGCCACCGCTGCCCATGCCCGAATCAGGACCGAATCCGCCAAACCGGCCACCCATGCCGCCGCTGCTGACCGTGTTGCCAATGCCCGTGTACTTGCCCCGGTTGGCGCGGGCCTTCTTGCGCTCGGCGCGGATGCGGTCCACGTCCGACAGGAGCTCGGCCAGCTCCTTGGCGCGGTTGCGCACATTGATGCCCTGGTCCTTGCCGTTCTGGTCGATGAAATGGAACTGGCGCAGCATCTTAAGCAGCGTCAGGTGCGAGCGGGCATCATCAATCACGCGCTCCGATCCGTGCTTGACGAGAAACTCGAGCAGCTGCAGCGCCTTGTAGATCTGGCGCCACTCCTCGGCCGCCTTTTCCGTGAAGCGCCGGTAGATCATGGGCATGATCTCGTTGAGCGTCTGGTAGTTGAACGTGCCATTGGCAATCTCCTGCATCAGCGTCGACGACGCGCCCCACGGCTCGTTGTTGGTTGCCTCGCGGACCTTGGCTTCCATCTCAGTGTAGTTCATGACGGCTATCTTGTCAGCAAATCATGATCTGTCTTGTCTCCCCCATTCACCCTCTCTCTCTCTCATCCTCAGCTCACCATTTTGAACTTTCCGGACACCGGCCTTGATGTCGTAAAGTGTCAAGTTCGACACGGAGTCCTTGAGGCTGTTGAAATCCATGGTGATTGGAAGGATGTTATCAGCGCGAAAAACGCGGCGTTGAATAAATGATCGGGGAAGTCGGTCTCAAGAGGATGGATCGACGCTTTGTTGATATTCCGTGGAAGCTCGAGGAAATCAGAAATTGATCGTGCCCGGCTGTCTTGGCAACGATGCTGATAGAGTCAATTCTTAACCGGCTGTTGTCGCAACAAAAAACCAATCCCACCGTGACGGAGGTGGAAATGAGCGCTCCCAGAGACGACGGGTAGAGAGTGTCGATGAGGTTGGATGTTGATGAACCACTCGACCCTCGAGATGATGCCAGGTGGGCCGCGTCGGGTTAGGAGACGCCAAGCCAGGGACGCTAGTGCCCCTATCGCGTGTTGCACGTGATGACACATGATATATCACGTGCTAGAATGGCATAAGCAACGGTGCTCTGTAGAGCTTGCTCAAGCTTGCTCTTGTGAGTGAAGGCTATATAAACCTTGTGTGTTTCTTGTGCGACGATTCTGAGTATTATCAGGCTCGTTTTTTACTTCTCTCGAAATATGCAAAAATTTTGTGACGGTGGGTTTTGAATAGAGCGTTGCCAGATCCTCGTGAGGTCTTCTTTTAGCCGCTCCTTCCTGTTTTGTCCTCGGCCTGTCTTACACGCTTCTCCGTACCTTGCTTCCGAGCCCGCAGTAGCCGTCCGGGTGGCGTTACGCAGCCTTCACCGCCGTCCCGTCGCTCCATGATGAAGAAGAATGGACACACGGAAATTGCAACAAGAAACAATGACGGTCAAGAACAACAGAGCAATGGGCGGCACGGGCGGCCGACCGTCTCGCGTTGCTGACAGTATGCTCCTTCCTTTTGGAATCTGATTTGAGCTCCCGTCTCCACCCTGCCCCCACTCTTTGTGTGAGTGCGCTGCATCGTGCTGCTCCTTCCTGCCGTTGTAATTCGTCTCTTCAAGACGGGCAAAGAAAAATGTCGTCTTCTGAGACCCCTTGGCCATGCATGAAGCAAGGACAAAGAAGCGGTTTGTAGTGAGGCAAAATACGAGTACAAAAGTGAGGTAAAAGCCTACGGAATATGGTGAATAAAGCAAGTAAAAGGTACAAAGTACATAGTCAAGGTACACAAGAGCTGGTACCTGGCCCCGGTCTTACGCCGCTGCCCGCGCCGTCTGTAAGCTTAAGCTTGGCCTGGAAAGAACACGGAGCACTTGTCCGGGCGCGGTCAAGCGGAAAGATGTGAATGAGTCCCCGTAAGGACTATGTGAATTGCAAAGAACGCGATTATGAAGAGAGTGTTTACAAGAGTTTGCAAGTATTTCGTACCTCTGGCTGGCTTTCTTCACGCTCTCGCCGCTCCTTCCTCGTACGGGGTTTGAGGGGGTGGCTGACAAACAGAGAGGGTGTGGATCGAAGAAGAAAAAACTCAAAAAAAGAACAGGAGTGCATGAAGGCGTTGCCCCGGTTGGCTCTTTCCCTGCTTTCTCCTCTCGGCAGACGAGGCGGTCCACGATGTACCTTTTTGGTCAAAATTGGGTGCTCGGGTACTTCGGCAATGTGCGGCGCAACGAGGAAGGCGCGCTAGCAAAAACAGTTTTGCACAAGTTGGTGGGGTAGCAGCAGCACCAAAAACAAAAGACAAAAGGCAGGAGCAACCCGCAGCTCCCTTGGTGTTTTCCATTGTCCCCCTCTTTCCCTCGCAAGGTTTCCCTCACACAGTCGAATTGCACCTTCCCACGCCCCCCCTTCCCTTTCCCTTTCCCGCCCAGGCCCAAACCAGACCAGACCAGACCTATTACGTTTTTCTGCGTTTTGCCTCGCTGTATTACGTGTGCACATAGCAACCATGAAGGGCCCACTGTCTGCCAGCATCCTCCGACCCCTCCTGCCCCGCCAGGTGCCTATTTGTTCGGGAGCTCCTGCCCCTCTGTCCAAGTTTTCTCAGCTCTCCCGTCCTTCTCTTCTTTCTGCATCTCCGTCTCGCATCATCACTCCCAAGCCTTTCTCTTCCATTCGCACATACTCCAGCACCGCAAACATGTCGCAGCCCGGCGTGTAAGTACCAGTCGAAGCACAACGCTTGGAAGAGCTTGAAGGGGATACTCTTGACGACGCAGCCATTGCTAACAGCTTCTTAGTTTCTTCAAGATTGAGTGGGTGGCCCCCGGCCCCTCTGGCCAGGAGGAGAGTAAGTCAACAACCTGCAGTAGAGCTCAGAGCCCGGAGCTTCGAGTTCGGGGCTGAGCTCAAGCTCGAGCTCGTGTTCACCCAGCCCCCAGCCTGATATATGTGGCCTAGTACTGACAACATGTTCAGAGCAGAGCGGCACCATCAACTTCAAGCTGTACGACGACGTCGTCCCCAAGACCGCCCAGAACTTCCGTGAGCTGGCCACTCGCCCCAAGGGCCAGGGCTACCTCGGCTCGCCCTTCCACCGCATCATCCCCGACTTCATGCTCCAGGGTGGTGACTTCACCCGGCAAAACGGTACCGGTGGCCGCTCGATCTACGGCGAGCGCTTCGCCGACGAGAACTTCAAGCTCCGCCACGACCGCCCCTACCTCCTGTCGATGGCCAACGCTGGTCCCAACACGTATGTCCTTTTGCCCCTCCACTGAATCATCTCTTTTTGACGTTTTGCTAACACCCCTCTCCAGCAACGGCTCGCAGTTCTTCATCACCACTGTCGTGACTGACTGGCTCGACGGCCGCCACGTCGTTTTCGGCGAGGTTGTCGGTGACGACTCGGTCAAGACCGTCAAGGCTCTTGAGGCTCTCGGCACCCGCCAGGGTACCGTCCGCGGCTCGGTCAAGCCCACCATTGTTGAGTGCGGTGTCCTCCCCCAGTAAATGGGATAGAGGGGGTATTCTCTGCAGATAAACGTGTCGTGTCGTGTGTCAAGGCAGAACTGTCAGGCACACGTTACAGCATGAATGAACAATGAAAAAAAAAGGACTTGACCTGTCAATGGACAGGCTATGACTACCAATCTGTTTCGATTCTCGCGTAGATGTGACATGAATGTGACAAGTAAATGTAAATTCAAGTTATCCTTTTACAATGGAAATTGAAATTAAAACAAAATCCTTTTCTTTTGTACTCCGAAGCCATGCAATCAACGAAGAAAAGATCTGGCTAGAAAAAAAATAGACTAAATAATGGAATAAAACGACCGCTTTGATGCAAGATGGTGAAAAGTGACAAAACGCATGTATCCAGTACAAACTGAAGCCATTTTTTTTACAACAGAGCCACTAAAACTCTGCGGCTTCTGCAGCGGCGACTGTTGCCGTTGCTGAAGCTGCTGCAGCACTGCCGGCATCGTCTTGTTCGAGACCAAGCCACCGAGAATAGTAGACGCAGTTGGCCGGGCTGACGGGACCGCCGTCCTCGCACAGGTCAAACACGGGACACGCGCCGCAGGGCATCTCGGTCAAGCCATTGTTGATCGGCGACGGTCCCTGCCGTGCTGCTGCTGCGCCGCTGCTGCTGCCTCCGTCGGGATCGAGTCGTGCTGCATTGAGAGCGCGGTAGCCAGTCTCGTTGGTGCGAGGGATGCGCACGGGCTCGAGGAGGCCATCGTAGACGAGCAGGTCGACGAGCTGCTGGATGTCAGACTCGCCGAGAGTCGTGTTCATGGCGACGCCCGACTGTTCAATAAGCTCGGCAATGCGGCGCACAGTCGGGTATTCTGTGTAGCCGGCCGGCATGGGAAGAAGAACCTTGCGCCGCCGGCTGTTTGTTGCTGTGGATGATGATCCTGCTGCTGCTGCTGCTCCTGAAGAAGAGGTGTGGGTTGTGTCGTCGCCTGTCGACAGGGCATCGGCGGGCCGCTTGCGGCCACGAGAGCCGGCGGCAGGCGGTGCTGTTGCCGACTTGGCCCCTGCTTCAGCCGCAGCAGCACCGGGTGCCTGTCCCCTGACGACGCCCTTTTTGGGCTGCCGTAATGCCGCCGCCGAAGAAGCGCCCGAAGCGGGCGCGGGCGCGGACCGGCCGCGGCTGGCATAGGTGCTGCGACTGCGAATGGCGTCAAACACGAGAGCCTGCAGCGACTCGATAAACTCCTCGTCGAGCACGCCGTCCGAGTACCAGGGACCGCCGGTGGCGCGTTCCGAGGGACGCAGCGTGGCCTTGATGTACATCTTTTTGCCAATGTTCTCGACGCTCTTCATGTCGCGGATGTAGCCGCGCGCCTCGAGGTGCTTGATGCACTGTTTGAGCACCGAGTCGTGCATGTTGAGGCGCAGCTTGAGGCTGCGCGCCCAGATACCGTCGGCGCCGGCATCGTCAATCAGCTCGTAGACCATGATCTGGTCCTGGTTGAGGGCGCGGTACTTTTGGGCGTCCTCAACGGGACGGAACTTCCAGCAGAGACCGGCGCGCGCATCGTTCATGGCCTTGAACAGGAAATCCTGGCACAGGCCCTGCACGGCCTTCATGAGCAGCATCAGGTTGCCCTCGGGGATGATGTCGAGATCGAGGAGGTCGCGCTGGGTCCAGAGGCGCGGTTCGCGGCCGCGGTCATTGTCGACGACGGCCTGGTAGAGCGCGTCCTTGAGGAGCTCCAGCTTGGAGACGTCCTCGCTGGACGCGCGTGATGACATGGTGGCGGTTGTGTATGTGTGTGTGTGTTTGTTTGTGTAAGTAAGAGATGATTCGAATGGTAGAGAGTTGGTCGATATCGCGATGAAAAGTGCGTTGAGTTGAGCGAAAAGGGAAGGAGCGAAAAGGTGAAAAAAAGAGGAAGGCGCCGCTGAGTCAAAAGGTGATCTTCTCTTGCTGCTAAGTTCTGGGAGGTGGCGTCGTGGTCGGTCAAATAAAAGGAGCGTTGGATATCATCAAAGCAAGTCGAAATGCTTAAAAAAATCTCCCCGATCGTTACGTCGCGCTATGCTGTCGCGCGAAGCGTATTGTCTGTCATAGTTCGTCGTCGTCGTCTTTGATAAAAAAGTGGTGGGCGACGACGGCGGGCCATCATCTTTTTCTGCCACAATTTTAATGGCAAGGGTACATTTTGCCATGCGTTTTTTGCTCCCATTCTATCTTTTTTGCGGGGAGCCACAAGTCACCGCCTTCCTTTTCCAGACTTAGACGATGACGGTGTATTTAGCGTAAATCATACAAATTTTCCAAGTAATCACTGTCTGCGTTCGGGAAAGCCGAGGATCGCTGGTGACCTGCAGTCTCAAGTTCCGATTTGCGATATCGTTTCGACCGTTTTACGTTTTGCTACCCCAGCCATCTCCACGTCCAAACTCACGGCAAACTCGACACTCTCACACCATGCAGCTCAGAACAGTTCAGCGCATCGAGCTGCCGGCGGCGGCCGACATGCACGTGCACATGCGCGAGGGCGCCATGATGCAGCTCGTGGCGCCGACGGTGATCAAGGGCGGCGTCGACACGGCCTATGTGTGAGTCTTGAAGTGTGGTCAATGGCTTGGTTTGCTCCCTGCTGACTGTACAAGGATGCCCAACTTGGTAGGTTGGGAGTTTGTATCGAGCAAGGATCACAACAGTCGCTGACGTGGGGTTGGATAGGTTCCGCCATTGACGACCATTGACCGGGTATGTGAATTTGCCTGAATCTGAGAAGAGTTTTCGATGTTTGTAACTCATCTAACAATCCAGGTCCTGGCGTACAAGAAGGATCTCGAGGCTGCTGCCCCTGGCGTCAACTTTCTTATGTCGCTGTTTGTAAGTCACGTGATGCCAGGACGCCGACGATGATATCGACGATTTGAATTGTCATGTCGTTTTGTCGTGTTGTATTTATCTCAGTCCCGTCATGTTCTAACAGTACAGCTTCACAAGTCCATCACTCCCGAGGTGATTGCGCAGGCCGCAGCCGCGGGCATCTCGGGCGTCAAGCTGTACCCGCAGGGCGTGACGACCAACTCGGACGCCGGTGTGGCGGACATGAAGGCCTTTTACGACACCTTTGAGGCCATGGAGAAGCACGACATGGTGCTCAACATCCACGGCGAGGTGCTCGAGTCTCTGGCACCTGCAGGCACGACCCTCGAGGAGGCGTTCCTGCCCACCCTCAAGAACCTCCACGAGCGCTTCCCCAAGCTGCGGATTATTGTAGGTCAGACTGTATTAAGGAAAATAATGCACATTTCGCTAACCCCCCAGCTTGAGCACTGCTCGACGGCAGCGGCGATCGAGGCGGTCAAGGCGTGCGGACCGACGGTGGCGGCATCGATCACGGCGCACCACCTGTACCTGACGGGCGACGACGCCTGCTGCGATCCGCTGGCGTTTTGCAAGCCCATCCCCAAGACGCCGCACGACCGCGACGTGCTGGTCCAGACGATTGCCGAGAACAACCCCAAGTTCTTCTTTGGCAGCGACTCGGCACCGCACCCGCTGGCGGCCAAGAAGACCGACGGCAGCAAGGCGGCGCCGGCCGGTGTCTTTACGCAGCCGTTTGCCGTTCAGCTCGTGCTGCTCGGTCTGCAGGACGCCATCGAGCGCGGCGTGCTGGCCGAGGATGCCATCTCCGAGGAGGCGCTGGCCAACTTTTTGAGCCGCAACGGCCGGCGCTTCTACAAGATCCCCGAGGCCACGCGCAAGCTTGTGCTGGAGCGCAAGGGCGAGAAGATCCCGACGAGCGAGCGCAATGCCGATGGCAGCGTCGAGGTCGGCAACTCGCGGGCCGGCGATGAGGTGTTTTCTCTGACGTGGGTGTAAAATGGGGTGGTCTAAAAAAGGGATAAAGGGGCTGTGTGTGTGTGTGTTTTGTGAATTTGTGTCCGTTGGTATAAAGAAAAGTTGATCATAGGTATATAGGTATTTGGATAGGAGTTACAAAAACTGTCAACATGGGGAATTTAGAGTATATCTACTATTGCATACATCCATTCGTTAATTTTTCATTATTCGGAATACCTAGGTACTATAACTACCTAAATCATACTTTGGTTTTTCTTTCACTTGTTTTCTTTTTTGTGTTTGCTTCTCGTTTCCCTTCATGCATATTTCGTCTGAACTTTGACAGCACCTCCACTCTCCCTAGCTTCATATTACCGACCGACGCGAATGACGCCGGCAGCCATCAGCTTCTGAATGTTGCTCCGCACGCTGGGGTTCTGCATGTGCTCGTTGAGGGCCGCCGGGTTGGCCTGGGCCTGCTGAAGGATGGCCTGCATCACGGGGTCCTGCATGATGGCCATAATCTCCGGATCCTGCATGATGCGCTGGCGCGCCTGCTCCTCGGTCTCATTCTCGCGCGCGCTGTACATGGCCGAGAAGGCCTTTTGCTGCTGCTGCTCAATCTCGCGAGCGTTGACGCCGTTGTGGAACTCCTTGTCGACGCGCTCGGCCTCGTTACAGGCGTCGACGCAGTCGCTGTACTTGCGCATGCCAAAGTAGGCCTGCGCCTTGCGGATGTAGGCGCGGATGAACTGGGGTTCCCGCTGGATGGCCGCGTCGCAGTCGTCGAGCGCCGACGGGAACTCGACCAGCTTCATGTACGCCGCCGCCCGGTTGCTGTAGCCGCGCGGGTCCTGCGGCGCGCGCTTGGTCATCTCCGTGTACGCCTGGATGGCTGCCGGCCAGTCCATCTCCTTGAACTTGCGGTTGCCCAGCTCGCGCGCCTCCTCAGCCTTGGCCGGGTCGACGTACGCCGCCTTGGCCTCGTCGATGCGCCGCCGCTCTGCCGCCCGCACCTTGCTGACCACCTCGGGCGTGCGCTGCTCGCGCAGCGATGCGTTGTAGTTCTCAATCGCCTCGTCCAGCTTGCCCAGCTTCTCGTACGCCGTGCCGATGCGCGCGTACGACTTGGCAATCATCTTGAAGTCTGCAAACATCGCCCGGCCC
The DNA here is from genome assembly GCA_020002355.1 of Intubia oerlemansii. Classification (NCBI taxonomy): domain Eukaryota; kingdom Fungi; phylum Ascomycota; class Sordariomycetes; order Ophiostomatales; family Ophiostomataceae; genus Intubia; species Intubia oerlemansii. Next base: position 45,767 of record JAGKRZ010000090.1, read on the forward strand.
TCCTCTGCCGCCTTGGTGCACGCCGCAATGCACTGCTCGTAGTCGCCCTTTTCAAAGTACGCCGCGCCCAGGTTGTTCAGGTACGTGATGTCCTTGTAGAGCTCCCACGCCTTCTCGTAGTGCGCAATCGCCTCGTCAAACGACCGCTTCTTGTAGCTCGCCGTGCCCAGGGCCTTCTCCTTGTCTGCCGCCTCCTTGGCTTCGCGCTTGGCCTTGGCCTCCTCGTCGTCCTCCTCGGGCTCGGCCGCAGGCTCGGGGGCCGGTGCCAGCGTCGGCTCTGCTGCCTTCTTCGGCGCGGCCGTAGGCGGCACCTCCTCCTCGACCTCGCGAGCAGCACCAGCACCAGCACCAGCACCGGCTGCCTCCGGAGGAGCATTGCCGACATCCAGGTCGATACCCATGGCCACGCCCATCACCTGAATCATACGCGGGTCGCTAAACATGGCCTGGGCGTTCTTGGGGTCGCGCTGGATTTCCTGAAGGCTCCGCATAAAGGCCGGGTCCGCCAGGTACTTGGCCGTCTTGGGGTTGGCCGCCAGCTTCGACAGCAGCTGCGGGTCGCTAAACATGCTGGCGAGCTGAGCGCCTGGGTCGCCGGGGAAGCCGTCGCCACCGGTGCCTGCGTTCTGCGTGAGCTCGGCATCCATAGCGCGCTCGACGGCAGCCAGGTCGTTCTTCATGCCGGCATTGTTAGGGTCCAGCTTGAGACCCTCCTGGTACGCCTCAAAGGCGGCCACGAGGTCGCGCTTGCCAAAGAGCGCCGTGCCCTTGCGGCCCCAGCCCTTGGGCCAGTCGGGCTTGATCTCGGTCGTCTTGCTGGCATCGGCCAGCGCGTGCTCCCAGTCCTTCTTGGACGCGTACGCCGCCGAGCGGTTCGAGTAGAGGATGTGGTTCGAAGGGTCGATGGCGATGGCATCGGTAAAGTGCTTGCTGGTGGCATGTTAGAGAACAAAAACCATATGCGAGAGGGAACAAGAGGGATGGTGGTAAAAAGGTGAGTGACCCCCATGCAAAATCTCAAAATCTCATCTGCTTACATTGCCTCGTCAAAGTTCTTGGCCGCAATGGCCTTGTTGCCGAGAGCCTTAAGCTCGTCTGCGGTCGACATGATGGCAGGTGACAAAGAACAACAAAAAAAGGGTTGCTTGTTCGTCTGTAGTAGTCTGACAGTGTCGTAAAACAAGTCAAAAGCCAAAATCCAAAAAGAGCACCGGACTGTTTTTCCCAAGCCCGTGTTTGGCCCAGAAACTATATACTCTGTCGATGCCCGCAGAGAAACAGTGGCGGCAGGTGGGGCTGTGACGGCGGCGTTCTTTCTGGCGAACTCTGGGATTTCTAGGCCATTCGACGACTGTGGGCCCCGCTCTCAGTTGATTGGCTGCTTCGCTGTATCACGAACGGCTGGGCTCGACTCTACTTTCCTCTTACAATACAACGAAACGTCACTTGCTATCCTCTCCCGTGTGTTTCGCAGCTGCGGCACGAGTGCATCGCAAGAGGCTCTATTACGCATATATATATGCTATGTGCTTTTTTTATTCTAAATTTCAAACAACAATTGCCAAAAAGTAAACAAACAGAAGAAGCAAAAACGTGTTGCTCAAAACGTAGTTCTAATAAATAGCCCAGGCTATCATTTTGCGCAGCACTAACATACCGTCACTCCGTTTTGCGCCATGCGTGCCCTCACTGACACACACTTCCTATTTCTATACTTTCGTTATTTTCCTTCCTTTTTTTTAACGCTTCGACCGCTCAATAGCAGCCTGGCTAAGCACTGTCGTGCTGGCAGACCGCTGCGGCTCGACAGCGGAGGCAGGAGTCAAGGGAGGCACAGGAGCAGGCGTCGTAGTGCGCGGTGTCGGCGGCGCTGAACGGTTGTGCGCCATGTGGGCGCGCACCAGGTGGCCGGCAGCAAGGGCCGAGCACAGCGACAGCTCACCAGCCAGCGTGGCTGCGGCGATGATGCGAGCGAGACGGCGCGCGTTCTCGCCGGGGTTGGTCGGGTGAGGACCGCGCACGCCGAGCATGTCGAGCATGGCGCCCTGGGGCTCGAGGATCGTGCCGCCACCCAGCGTGCCGACCTCGAGCGAGGGCATCGAGACCGAAATCTGCAGGTTGCCGCGCAGGTTCTTCATGATCGTGATGCAGTTGGAGCTCTCCACCACCTGTGCCGGGTCCTGGCCCGTCGCAATGTAAATGGCCGCCACAATGTTGGCCGCGTGCGCGTTGAAACCGCCCATGGCGCCCGCCATGGCAGAGCCAATCAGGTTCTTGGACACGTTGAGCTCAACGAGCGAGTCCACATCCGTCTTGAGCACACTGCGCACCACATCGCCAGGGATGATCGCCTCCGCCACAACGCTCTTGCCGCGACCGTCGATCCAGTTGATGGCCGCCGCCTTCTTGTCAATGCAGTAGTTGCCGCTCAGCGACACAATGTTCATGTCCTCGAAACCCGCCTCCGTCATCATCACATTGAGCGCGTGCTCAACACCCTTGGAAATCATGTTCATGCCCATCGCGTCGCCCGTCGTCGTCTTGAAACGCACGTACAGGTTCGTGCCCGCCAGCGCCGTCTTCATGTGCTGCAGACGGGCAAAGCGGCTCGTCGAGTTGAACGCCTTGCGCATCGTCGTCTGGCCTGCCTCCGAGTCCAGCCAAATCTTGGCCGCACCCGCACGCTCCACCGTCTCAAAGCTCAGGCAGGGACCGCGCGTCATACCGTCCTGCGTCAGCACAGTCACAGCACCGCCGCCCGCATTGATGGCCTTGCAACCACGGCTCGTGCTGGCCACCAGCACGCCCTCCGTCGTCGCCATCGGGATAAAGTAGCTCTTGCCATCAATCACAATCGGGCCAGCCACACCCACGGGAATAGGGGTGTAGCCAATCACGTTCTCACAGCACTGGCCAAACACCTGCGCCCAGTTGTAGTTCTCGTACGGCAGGTCCGACTCATCGAGCGAGCCCGTGAGCTCCTCGGTAGCCTTGGTGCGCGCAATAATGGCACGGCGAATCTTGACCGCCCGCGTGTAGTCCTTGAGCGTCTTCTCCAGAGCGTAACCAGGAATCTTGCCGCGCAGCGACAGGTACACAATCTCGCCGTCCGTCAGCTCGTGAGCGCGCTTGTCCTTCAGCATCTGGTCCATCTCCTCGGGCGAGCGCTGGATCAGCGAGGCCTGAGCCTTGGCCAGCTGCAGGTCCGCCTCCGACGGGCTGGGCTTGGGTGCCTTCTCCTTAAGGGGACGCATGGCCAGTAGATCACCTTCGTCATCGGTGAGAGCCGGGGTCGCGGGCTTGTTCAGGGGCGTCGGCGGCATGAAAGCGCCGAGGGGCAGCGACTCGTTGAACTTCTGAGCGCGCGCCAGCTCCTTGGTGTCGATGGGATGGTCGGCAACATTGGGGTCCTTGATGCTCCAGCGAGCGGCGTTGAACAGGTAGCCGTTCAGACCGACACTGAGAGCAAGAGCAATGATGATCCACTTGGAAAGGACGGGGTCCTCCAGGCTCTTGAGGATGCTGCCGACCATGCGGCCACCAACGGCGTAGGGAAGGTCAGACAGGAGAGCGTCGCCATCGCCACCCGCAGCACCAGCACCGCCAAGACGCGACACGGGAAGAGCGTAGTGGACTGAAGGGAAGGCCAGCTCGTACTTGATCGGGGTCAGAACGGTAACAATGGTGTCCTTGTTGTTCTGCTTGGCCGTGGCGAGAAGGGTGTCGAGACCAGTGGCAGCGACCTTGAAAGGGTCGAGCGGGGGCGAGGCGACAACACCACCGAGGCCGCCAGCAATGGAAGTGATGGACGAGAGCGACGTGGTGGAGTCGGCGCTGCGGAAGGGCAGGGTGCACAAGTTCAGGACGTTGATGATAACAAAGCCGGTGACCATGATGACCTTGAACTTGGGAACGCTGGTGCTCTTGACCTGGCGGCCAAAGATGGAGGCGCTGGTGTCGTCGCCAGAGAGGGCGCGGTCGTCCTTCTGGGCAACGTTCTCGGCAACACGGCGGCTGACACCGTCATCCTCGAGCGCACGGCGCATCTCAATGTGGCGCTTGATGCGGTTGATCTCGAGCTTGATGCAGAGGATGGCCGTGTAAAAGGTGAAGAGAAGGACGCAGTCGAAGAAGAGGATCCAAGCAGCAAGGAAGCAGAACTGCTGGAGACCGCCCTGGACACCCGAGGCAGCGCCAATGACGAGGATGAGAATCTCAATGGCGTAGTCGCGGACAATATCAAAGCCCTGCTCCTTGATGGCGACCTGGATGGCCGACTGGATGAGGCTGGGCGACGAAGCGACAAGGCGACGGTCAGACGAGCCTGAGGCGGAAGCCGAGGTCGAGGCCGAGCCGGCAGCGGCAGCACTGCCATTGGGCTTAGCCTTCTTGGCGTTGCTGCGCTCCAGGGCGTGAGAAAGGACAGCCTTGGTCAGGGCAATGTTCTTCTCGAAGCCAATGGTGACAACGAGGAAGGGCAGACCCTCGGAAAGCAGGACCATGCTGACCGGGACGCCTAGCTTGGTAGTGACGATGAGACCAAAGAGGAAAGCAAAAATGGACGAGAAGAGGACGCTGGTGCCGAGCCAGAAGTTGGAACCGAGACGGCGCATCGACAGGAAGAGTGAGACAAAGGTCATGTGCATGGAGAGGTAACCGAGAACCATGATGATAATGTCGAGGGTGTCGGCGTTCTTGAGCAGGTCGACAAACTCAACCCAGCCGTCCTGCAGCCAGCGGACAATGCTGGACGTGGTCTGAGCACCGGCTGCCTTCATGATCCACATCAGCTGCTCCTCCTCGGCAGCAGTGGCCTCGGTCTCGGAGGCACCCTTGCCAGCCGATGCAGCAGCATCGCCCTTGGCGGGGACATGGTTGGGGATCTCGCGAGTAGCAGCCGTAAACTGAGCAGCCTGATCATAGGGAACGGCAAAGGCAAGCGAGGTGTCCTGTGAGTAGCTGCCGAGGGGGTTGGGGGTCGAGGGGAGGGCCGTGGCCGAGATGTTGGCCGGGATGGGGATGCTGTCGACCAGAGGCGCGGTCTTGGGGGCGGCGTCGGTCGAGGACTCGGGGAAGACAAAGGTCAGGAGAGCGAGGCGGTCGACAGCGTCGTCGGCAGCGGGGGGAGCAGCGGCGGCAACAGCGGCAGCGGCGTCAAAGGGCTGCCACTTCCAGGACGAGGAGGGACCGGCACGGAGGCTACGGCTGCCCTCGGACAGTGAGGACCAGTCGGCACGGCGCACGAAGCGGGAGGCGTCGAAGATGCTCTCCTCGAGCAGGCCCATGTAGGTGGAGCTGGCGAGCACGGCGACAATGACGACGGTGTGGATGGGGTGGGAGGCGGTGAGGCTGGAGAGCATCTGGAGGAGGGGCGTCAACTTCTTGTTGAGCCAAGAGGGCGCGGCCTCGGCCTTGGCGGCCGGCTGCCCGCCGCGGAAGCGCGAGGGCAAGAGGGACGCGGCGATCATGGTCTGGAGGGGGGCGAGACGACTACTGAGAAGGCATTGGCTGTCGAGAGTCGCGAGAAAAGATGAGTAGAGGGCGGAGAGAAACGTCTAGAGGCGAAATTGTTAGCAATGAAAAGGAGATGGGCTAAGGCCAATGCGAAAGAAAGTTGGTGGGACGGGGCCGGAGCCGGAGCCGGAAACAATGAGCATATGGGCAAGGGACGGAGGTAGGCAGGGCCGGGATGCAACGGTGGCAAGCATTGGAACACGCGAGCAGTTCCCTGCTCCCCTTTTTCCCCTGTTCCGTTTGAGGCTGAAACTCTATTCAAGAGTCCGGGGGAAGAGCACGAGATAAAGGGGTACATACCGGCGCGGCGTGGAGCTTGTTGATAAGCAGGGCCGAGTCGGCAGGCAAGAAGGCCGTTGAAGGAGAGCCGTTGAAGGAGCGCGGAGCACGGAAGACGGAGGGGGGTCCGGAGAGGCTGGGTGGAAGAAGGAGAAGAGAGGCTCGGCAGAGATGAAGAGAATAGAAACACACGAGAAGGCACACAAGGCCGGGCAGGAGGAGGGGGGCAGGTGTGGCGCAAGTGGAGACTCTAGGGGAAAAAAGGAGGTGAAATGAAAGAGGAAGCTGCGAGCGACCAAAAAAAAAAAAAGCTGAAAGACGGTGAGTTGAAACGGCGACAGGGGCCCACTTAAAAATTTGGGAAGGCGCGGTCGGCAGGGACCATTGGGATTGACTATCTTATCGCACTCTATTGACCTTGTACCCGGGCACTCACAGACAGGAATTGACGAGCCATGTGTGATGCTTGTGCAATCTGTACTCCGTAGACGGTCTGAGACAGTTGGAAAGTTGACGATGGAAGTTTTTTTCGGACATGTGCGAGGTGGGCAATGGGAGGTTTAAATGTGCACATGCCAGCGATCTCTTTTACCGTCTGTGAGGTGGACGAGGTACTAGGTGTTTGAATTGGCTGCATGAGCGATGCAGATCCCCTTGCAGGTGTCGCGGTACATCGAGCACACAGCACCATGCACCATAGTCCTGCCTATCCACATGTACAGATACATCATGTAGGCCGGCACAGGGGCTTTCTCTGGCCCGAGGCCAAGGAGACGAACCTATGTGAGACGCACCTGCCTTGACGGGCGAAAGCGCAACGGTTGCACTTTCCCTGCTGCGAAATTACAATCGTACGAGAAGTCACCCAAGAACTGACGCAGGGCACGGAAGTGGTGCGACAAACAATTCCAAATGGAAGGCGCGACTGACCGTTAACGGTGGCGTCCTTCCTATTGTGTGCCTGCCATAGCCACACTTTCTGCTAGTATTGTTCGCCCCAAGGCCCTGTGACCGTCCTCACTGAGTGTCCGATTGCATCGAATGCCGCTGCTATCGGGGCGGCCCAGTTCCAAATATATTGCGTGCACGTGACCACTCGAGCCGGGCGCAGCTTCGCATCACCAAAGTCCTATCGATGCGACGCGCGGCATCAAGTCCGACCTTGGAGGACTGGGAAACTCATATAGGACTACGGCCTCATATTCCCCCGATCCCGCGTCCCCTTCTCACTGCCTTTGTTAGTGTCAAACTATGGCGCCGGAATCTTTTGTTCCGGCACTCGTCATCGTCGACCTCCAGGAAGACTTTTGCCCTCCAGTGAGTTTTTTTTCGATGGTTTATCACCATTGTCGTCATTACAGAAAATGAGCATGCCACCACAGACGAACATTTTAAACTGACATCTCTCCTCACCGAAAGAATGGCAAGCTGATGGTGCCTGACGGTCGGGCCACGATTGCCCCGATCAACGATCTGCTGCGCGCTCCCGGACTGGCTGTGCGTGTGGCCACCAAGGACTGGCACCCCGCCGACCATGTGTCGTTTGCGTGCAACCACGAGGGCAAGCAGCCGTTTGTCGACACGGCCATTATTACGAACCCGCTGAATGCGGATGAGCCGCCATACGAGTCCCGGCTGTGGCCCGAGCACTGTGTGCAAGGGACGCCCGGGGCCGAGCTGGTCCCGGAGCTCGACCCCCAGGGACTCGTTGACGTGGTTATTGAAAAGGGCACGAACCGCGCTGTCGAGATGTACAGCGCGTTCTACGACCCCTTTGTGTCGCCCCGCGTCAGCGACAGCGGGCTGGCCTCGCTGCTGCGCGAGCGCAACGTGACGCACGTCTATGTGGTCGGTCTCGCGGCCGACTACTGCGTCAAGAGCACAGCACTCGACGCAAGGCGTGAGGGCTTTGTGACATGCATTGTCGACGAGGCGACGCGCCCTGTTGATGCAAAGACGTGGTCGGCGGCGCAGCAGGAGCTTGCTGCCAATGATGTGACCGTCGTGCGGCTCGACGGTCCCGAAGTGGCGCGCCTGCAAACGGCATAAACTTGTGTGATATAAAAGAGATACTCATACGGAGGTTTGGTATTATGCAATTCTGGGACGAAATTGGTCACAAACGAATAAGCCCCGCTGATATGCACATTTGTGAATGTCTTTGCAAGCTCCGTGATGCCGCGAGCCGGATCAGGTTTTTGAAGATGGATGCTTTTCTGATGCATCGCTCACGTCCCGTCCATCGCTCTTATGATGCCGTTGCTTCATGCCATGTGCCCGCGCTTGGCTTATCTCCGGAAAAGACTTACACCTGTGAGCCATCTCAGACATCACATCAAGACATGACACCCGGCGGACGTCGGACCATGCGAAAAAGATACATGCTATCCCAGCGACAAATGTTACGGCATGCAAGTACCGCTGCCACCTGAGACGTGTCACGGAGCATGTCCGAAAGCACAGACGTCCACGCTACTGGTAGGGATCCACTTAAATCTCTGGTAGTTAAAAAATTAAATAAGAAATTAAAACAAACAGGGGACGGCGAAGATCCAAAACAAAATGGAATGGCAAATGACAGAGGAATGACAGAATAACAATGGGTGAAGGGAGCCATAAAATGAGAATACAGATTGAAATCCAACAAGGTTGAGCCATCGGTGGCCCGGCACACGGCATATTTTTGTACGGAGCAAGATTGGCGGTGGCACCCGCCGCGCACGCGTTTTGATGGACGAATGATGACAGAACCCAAAAGAAGCGTTGCGGCAAAGCATACATGCAGGAGACGGAGATAAAAACTACCTGGGCCCGTGACGCGACGTGCGCGGCGTGCATGGTGCCGGCCTCACTAAAATCGCTGCTTGGCACTGATAAAGTAGGTGGTTATGGCAGGCGATTTGCGTTTGCCGCTAGCCGGCCGCCGCACCTGCCAATCTCGACTTCCCGCCGCTTTTTTGCCTTCGTTGCGTTGGGTATATCATGGGAAAGGGGAAGGCATAACGCCCACGAGGAGATGCTTGGCGGAAGGTGCGATCCGTCGTGTAGAATTCCAGACTTGGCCATACTGTGTCGTACCTTCCTATAAAATTATCGTAGCCTGCCGGCGCCTTCTTGATTTGGACCGTAGCTCGTTCTTTTTTTTTTTGGCGGTCTTTAGTCTTTTCTCATCTTTACCTCGGCGTTCCCCTCTCGCAACCTTCCATGCTAGGGACGCCTTCCTGACTAGGCATCTGGTACTTTGTTGACCTTCTTGTTAATCTTCACGACGTCCTGCCTCGTTCCTTACTCTCTTTGACTTGGATGTTGTTTAAATACCTTCCCCATACGACCTCCTAACAATATTTGTTGTTTTGCCTCGCTATCTAGGCGATCTCGGACTGTTGGCCAATTGCCGATCTGCCTATTTGCCTGCACTTGTTTTTTTTTTTTTTTTTCCTTTTTTCCTCTTCCATCTCTATCGCTTTTTCTCCACGCCGCCCCTGCACCGTCGCGCGGGCGACCCGCTTGTCAAAAACAGCTTGGCTGCCCGAAGTCTGGGTGCTTGTGTGTTTTTTATTTCTTGTCTTTCTCCTATCATTTCCCCAAATGATCTGAACAGCCCAATTTGTTGTGCCAAGAGCGAACGTCATCGTCTGCGCCGAAAAGGGCACGCACACATTTCGTCATCTCACGATACTTCCTCCAAGGGGCCTGGGAACGCCCATTACACAAACACGCAACACAAAATCACAATGGGTACCATAGACGACAGCCCGCCGGGCACCTCCGACAAGACGCTTGAGGCCGGTAGTCACGACGCTGTCGCAGTCCCAGACGGCACAGCAAACGCAGCAAGCGCAACAGCTGCTATCGACAAGGAGACTGAGATGCCAACTACGTCGTCGGACACGGCCGATGCCGGCAATAAGACTGACACGGCAGTCGGCTCGGACAATGCTGCCGCAGCGGCAACCACCGAAGCGGACGCTCCTGCTTACGAAGACAGCCGCACGAGCATGCAGACGTCACTCATTATGCTCTCTCTGTGCGCGGCGCTCTTCCTCAGCGCGCTCGATGTCACGATCGTGACTGTCGCCGTGCCTACGATTTCCGCCGAGTTTCACAGCACCGTGGGTTACACGTGGATCGGCTCGGCATACCTGCTGTCCAACGCGGCCGCGGCGCCGTCGTGGGGCAAGATCTCGGACATTTGGGGCCGCAAGCCCGTTCTTCTGGTGGCTGTTGGTGTCTTTTGGATTGGCTCGCTGCTCTGTGCCGTCAGTCGCAACATGACCATGCTCATTGTCGCGCGCGCCATCCAGGGCATCGGCAGCGGCGGTATCGTCATTCTCGTCAACGTCTGCATCGGCGATCTCTTTTCGATGCGCAAGCGCGGCCAGTACTATGGCCTGACGGGTCTCGTCTGGGCGGCCGCTGGCGGCATCGGCCCCGTGGTTGGCGGTGCGTTTACCGAGAACGTCTCTTGGCGCTGGTGCTTCTATCTCAACCTGCCCATTGCTGGCTCTTGCTTTGTTATGCTCATCTTTGTCCTGAAGCTGCACAACCCCCGGACGCCGATGCGCGCCGGTCTGGCGGCCGTCGACTGGATCGGCAGCTTCTTTGTGATTGCCGGCAGCTTGCTGCTCCTCCTCGGCCTCACGTTTGGCGGTGTCATGTACCCGTGGAAGTCGGCGGCTGTCATCAGCCTGATCGTCATTGGCGGTGTCCTGCTCGGTGTCTTTGCCTATGTCGAGGCCCGCGTCGCCAAGTACCCCATCATCCCGCTGCGTCTCTTCCAGAACCGTGTGGCAGTGGCCGCGTTCCTGTGCTGCTTCTTCCACGGCATTGTGTTTATTAGCGGCACATACTTTATGCCGCTCTACTTCCAGGCCGTTATCGGTGCGACGCCCATTCTCTCGGGTGTCTATGTGCTGCCTTTCTCCCTCGGCCTGTCCTTTACGAGCGCCATCACGGGTGTTCTCATCAAGAAGACGGGCAAGTACCTCATCTTTATTGTTGGCGGTTTCATCTTTTTGGCCGCCGGCTTCGCGCTCTACACCAACTTTGGTCCCACAGCCAACTGGCCCAAGATCATCATCTACCAGATCATTGCCTCGATCGGCACGGGCCCCAACTTCCAGAGCCCGCTCATTGCTCTGCACACTACCGTCGACCGCCGCGACATTGCGTCGGCCACGGCCACCTACGGTTTCATCCGCCAAATGGCTGCCACCATCTCGGTCGTCATTGGCAGTGTCGTCTTTGAGAGCCAAATGTCCAACCAGCACGACAGCCTGGCTGCTGTGGTCGGCGAGCCGACGGCCCAGCTGCTGTCGGGCGGCAACGCTGCCTCGAGTATCAATCTCGTGCAGTCGCTCAAGGGCAGCGCGCTGGTGGCTGTTCGGGGCGCCTACTGGAAATCGATCCAGGCCTTGTTTATTGTCTTTGCCGCCCTCGCCGGCTGCGGTCTCTTTGTCTCGCTATTTGTGCGCCAGACCACGCTCAGCAACGAGCACGTCACTCACAAGACGGGCCTGGACAACCTGCGCAGCCGCGACGACAACAAGACTGTCCTTCCCGAACAGACCGCAGAAAAGGTCGACACGGAAAAGGTCTAATTTTCTATTTGTTTGTTTCCATTTTTCTGTTCGTTATTTTTTTCCTTTTTTTTTTTTTTGCCTTTCCATTACCCGTCGTCTTTCTTCGTCCTTCACTCGTTTTGATTTTCTTGTGTGTCTTTTGTTTCTGCCCGTGCATATTGTACCAGCGAGGCATCCATAAAAAATGTAAGGGCCGTGCATTAATTGTTGTAATTTAATTTATAGATGTATATATGTCTATTTTATCCCATATCAGCTATGTTCAACAAGTTTCGTGGGGAAAAAATACTGATTTTTAAATGGACATTGAGTGAACACATATATGGCAATCATTCCAGTTGAGTTTTGATTTATTTTATTCCGTGTAGGCACCCAGGGTTCTATCTATGTATGCCGCGTAGATGACGCTCCAAATATGAGAGTTTGTGCAAGCAAAGAATAGCCTGGTACCTACCTATGAAGACAAAATTTTGATGCTGGGTATGATCAGCCGGCTGAAGGTATAATCAAAGGTTCGACTCGATACAGCCACTAAAAACCTGCTATTAGATATTGTCTCCTGGTCGTCACCTCCGGGTGGTGCGTTATGAAAAGACTTCACCGTTACTCGTTGTCTATCGTCATAGTGTATGTGTGGCATGGCTTCCAAGTCCAATGCCAGACTATTTGCTTGGTCGCCTTTTTGTTGGGCTTCATCAGACATATGTCGAGAGACTTTTATTGGCAGGCTTGTCCAGGAGCCACGGTACACAAAAGAGTTCAGACAGGAAAGCTCGCGTTCAGTGTAACATACTTTACATCAAGAGTTATACAACAGCATCAGCCATTGCTATCCTGGCGGCGAGTCTTGGAACAGAAGCAAGTTTGCTGGCAGCGAGTCGGACTTTAGAACTAGACTTGTAATACCGGAATTTCGCGTTGTACACCATGAGAGAGATACATACCTGTACCTGAGATAGCTAAAGAGACTTTACGCCGGAAAGCCATCTTGTACCACCCAATCTCGCCACCGTTGGATATGTATAGTCTGTGCTGCTGCCTCTTATATGCAATGCTACGTCGGATACAGCTTTGATGCAGGCACGCGGCATTTGTTGTCTCCTATTTCTTATTTCTTATTTCCTATTTCCTATTTCGGCAATTTCAAAGTACCTTTATAATTTTGATCATTCATTCCATTTCATTTCATGTACAAGATATGACCCTCTGCGGTATCCCTTTGAAGTTGATTCCAGGCGATACCCAACGAATATAAAGAATAAAACAAAATAAAATACTTTCATCATGACATCCTGATCGTCATTCTTCTCATTGGTCTCCTCCCCCCTCATGGTATGATGTAATTTCCCCTACCGCCCCCTGACGCCGAACAATGTTGAATATAAGCAAGATACCCAAACCTTTCTGTCTTTTTCGTCATATTTTACACAAAATCTCTCCCAAAAACTTGCCACCACACCTCTCTATGGCTCACCACCCCAGATCTCGTCGGCAATGCTGCGGACGAGGGCGAGCTTCTGGCGCTGGTCGTCGTCGCTGAGGGGGTATCCGCTCTCGTGGGTAGAGAAGCCGCACTGGGGGCTGAGGGCGATGCTCTTGAGGGCTTCGTCGACGGACTGGCCGCGGCCCTCGGCGACAAACTTGGCGGCGGACTGGATGCGGGCGATGACCTCGGCGCGGTCCTCGAGGGCGGGGAGCTTTGTGCTGATGGCGCCGATGACGACATTCTTGTGGGCGGGGAGGAAGCGCAGGGGCTCGAAGCCGCCGGCGCGGGCGGTGTCGTACTCGAGGTAAAAGGTGTTGACGTTGAGCGTCTCAAAGAGCTTCTTGGCGATGATGTCGTAGGCGCCCTCGGCGAAGAAGCGGCCGCCGATAAAGTTGCCGCGGCAGAGGTGGACGCCGGTGTGCATGTCCTTGGGCAGGCCGGCGATGCAGTCGTTGTAGAGCTTGATGTAGGCGTCGAGCAGGTCGTCGACGGAGCCTATGTTGTCCTTGTCCTCGGCCCAGCCGGCGCGGAACTTTTCCGAGCAAAAGTAGGCGAGGCCGGGGTCGTCAAACTGGACGTTGCGGAGGCCAGCGTCGTAGAGCATGGAGAGCTCGGCGGCGTAGACGCGGGCGACGTCGGCAAAGTACTCGGCGTCGTTGGCGTAGGCCTCGGGGGTGTAGGCGCGGCCCTGCTTGTAGCGCATATGGAACCAGGCGGGCGTGATCATGGTCAGCTTGATGTCGGCCCAGCGCTCCTTGGGCAGGGCGGCCTGGATGAGGCGCAGCTCGTGCAGGTTGGAGACCGACTTGGCCGGGTTGTGGCGCAGCTTGCCGCCGGCAATGACGCTGTCGCCGGGCATGACCTTGCGGTCGGCCTCGATCAGCGACACGACGTCTGGGTGGTACAGCCGGAACATGCTGGCCTCGGCGTCCTGCAGCCGCGTCGTGCCGTCAAACTCGTCCCACGTCAGGCCCCAGAAGCGCGTGCGCACAAACTCGCCGTCGCCCACCGCGCGGAAGCCCAGGTCCGTCTGCAGCTTGACGACTTCGTCAACGGCCTTTTTCTCAATGGCCGGCAGACCGGCCTCCTCGGGCGTCTTGCCATCGCGGACAGCCTCGCGAGCAGTCAAAAGGTCCTGGGGCCGCAGGAGCGAGCCCATGTGCTCAGCACGGAAAGGGGGAGCCATTGTGGTAGGAGGGAGGGAGGGTAAAGAGAGAATAAACGTGGTTTGTTGGAGAGAGAGAGAGAGAGAGAAGGCAAACACGGGGAAGCTTGTGATACGGGGAAAAGGAGTAAGTAGGAGGAGGTATGGAGAAAGAGAGAGCTATGAAAATGGGGGGGGAAGCTAGTAGTGTCAGGCACAAGAGAGAGTGAAAGATGGAAAGACTACGAACAAGGGTCCAAACTTTGAGGGGTTCAGAAAGCTACAATGTACTCCGTAGGGAAGAATATAGATACCCAAAACGTAAAAAGAAGACACCCTCGTCAGAATCCTTTGCTGCTACAGAAACTTGCAAGAGAACATGACCCCGCAGACTACGGCGCAGCATCGGCGTCGGCAGATGGAAGCGAAGAGACAGCCCTTTGCTCCAACTCGCCCGGCTTGGGCCACCACTAACACCAAAAAAGTCATTGGCGCTAGTCCGTCTATTATAAGTCTATTTTGCCGCTGGAGGCATCTTGCCGAAGCTTGTAAGATACAAAGCAGATGTACCTATTCTGCTTAAGACGCGCGATGTCATTGCACAGCCCCGCTTTTGACACATGCACTAAAGCGAGTATCACCTTCCCCCAAAAAAGAGTCCAATGGACGTCACCTAACAACCTTTGCATATTGGGCCATGACGACAGCTACCCCACGCTCATGCTTTGCCTGCGCCTGAACCTGCGCCTGAACCTGTGCCTGCGCTTGGCAAGCCGTCCACTTCCAGCCATGGCATCGCTCTCGGCGGGCCTGCACACGGTCGCCACGTCGTCGTCATCATCGGCAACGCCCCTGGGCTTTGAGCAACTCCCGCGGACCTATGACAATGCGCTGCACCTGCTGTCGCTGCTGCCGACGAACCGCGACGTGACGGCTCTATTTGAGACCAAACCGGGCGATGATCTGAACTCGTTGGCAATCCCCGAGTTTGTGGCGTGGATGGGCCGCGCCGGGTACAAGGATCTGGGCAGCGATCTGGCGCCGCTGCGGTGCATCCATGTGGCCGGGACCAAGGGCAAAGGATCCGTGTCGGCCTTTGCGACGGCGATGCTGGGGCAGGCAAGAACGTCGGGCCAGTCGAGCGTCGGCCGCGTCGGCACGTACATGTCGCCGCACGTCGTGTCTGTGCGGGAGCGCATCTGGCTCGACGGACAGCCCATCAGCCGCGATCTCTTTGCCAAGTACACCTTTGCGCTGTGGCAGACGCTGAGCGAGGCAGCCCTGGCGGCCGATCCAGCTGAGCGCGACCCCTACGGGGCCCACACGAAACCCTTTTACTTTCGCTTCCTGACACTGCTCGCCTTGGACATTTTCCTGCGCGAGGGCGTGCGCTCGGCCGTCATCGAGTGCGGCATCGGCGGCGCCTACGACCCGACCAACATTTTGCCGGCGTCCTCCGTCACCGCCTCGGTCGTCGCCCGTCTCGGCATCGACCACACGTTTATGCTTGGCCGCACCCTGCCCGAGATCGCCTGGCACAAGGCCGGCATCTTCAAGCCGGGCGTCGCCGCACTGACTTACCAGGGCGGCCCGTCCACGGCCCCCGGAGAGACCGAAGAGGCCCGCGCGGCCGCCGTGCAGGTGCTGCGCGATCGTGTCCAAGACGTCGGTGCTCGGGGTCTCTATGAGATGGACCCCAAGGACGTGGCCGCGCTCGAGATTCCCCAGAGCGATCTCCTGGCGGGCGACTACCAAAGAGACAACATGGCTCTGGCGGCCGTCGCTGTGCAGCATCATCTCAAGGTCGTGGATGATATCAACGGCGACCAGCAGCCCAACCTCGACCCCTCGGCCGTGCCCGCCAGCTTTATCGAAGCCGCCAGCCAGATCAAGATGCTCGGCCGCGGTCAGCAGTTTGTGGACATGATTGCCTTGGAGGATTCTTCTTCTTCTTCGCCCTCCTCCACACAGGACTCGGTCGACGCTATCTACACACTCGACGGTGCTCACACGGCCGACAGCCTACACGCCGTCGGCCGCAGCTTTGTCAAGAATGCCGCCCAGTCGAGCATCAAGAGCGTGCATGTCAACCCCGCACGGCGCATCCTCGTCTTTAGCGTCCGCGACCGCCAGCCAGGACCCCTTATCACGTCACTGATCCACGGTGCCACGCCTGCCACCGGTCAGTCAGCTTTTGATGATGTGCTGCTCGTCTTTCCGCCTGGCATGGAGTCCCAGGCCGCCGACGCCGCCAAGGCCGTCGAAGCTGTCAGTCCCTCGATGCGCGTGCATGCTCCTTTCACCGAGGCCAAGGACGCTGTCCAGTACATGAACGATATGATCCGCAAGGACACGGCAGAGTCGAGATCCGAGGCGGGGCGTGCGGTATCTGGCGCCGAGGGTGATGGCAGCAGCTTGCCGCCTGTCGCAGTGCTCGTGACCGGCAGTTTTGTTCTCGTCCGGGAAATGCTGCAGGCTCACGGCGGCGCTCGTGATGAGTAAGAAGACGGCGTTGACGGTGACGACATCGATGGCAACCGGGGCAAAAAAAAAAAAAAATTTCAACAATGTACAACGATACCCAATGGATTTTTGGAAAAAAAAAACGAAAAAGGAACAAACTCACGTTTCATGATGGGACTTCAACGGCGCAAAAACGGGGTATATATCTATGACAGCAAAAAGGAATATAGGGAATAGAAATAGAGCAAATAGAGCATGGAAGCCTATGCATTCACAAAGAAAACATCATGCATCGTCATCCTGAACGGGAACTTGTGTCGACGCGATCCAGTTGATCATGGCCGCCTGACCCGTCGGTTTGGATGACGAGGATGATGGTGCTGTTGCTGTTGCTCCAGCTCCAGCTCCAGTTGTCGATGACGATGCAGCCGGAGCATCTGCATTGGGAAGCATGGACTGGATCGTACGGTTCCGCTGACCGGTGGTCGTCCGTCCTCGCTGCTTAATCACGAGACAGAGCACGCGTCCGTAAATGGCAAAGCCATTGTAGATGACGTCCATGGCCAGCTTCTTCTTCTTGTGCGACGTCTCCTCGTCGTCCGAGTTGGCCATGGCCATGGCAGCTCGTTGTCGTTTGGATGGCGGTGCGTCGTTGTCATTGTTGTCGTCGTTCTCGTCGTTCTCGTCGTTGCTAACAAACAACGAGTCATCACTGTCGCCGTCACCCTCCTCTCCCTCTCCCTCCTCGTCGCTGTCTGCCACCTCCACCGCCCTCGGCCGCTTTCGCCTTGTTCGAGTCTCCGGTACGGCCTCGGGTATATCCTGCAGCCCGACCTCCTCGTCGCTATCTTCCACCAGCAGACGCGCCGGCACGCCCACCGCCTCGGGCGTCAAAACAGGGTCTTGCCCGTCGACTGCAGTCGCCTCATCGCCCAGGTCAATCCTCGCTTCGTCCACGTCGATCGGTGCTCCGCTCGTCCCGTCGTTGGTGGCGCCGCCCGTCAGCTTGCTCGAATTCGACGTCAGCCGCGTCTGCGTCTTGTCGCGCACCCGGCGGTGCTTGTACAGCAGCGAGTGCCGCGTCGTCGTCTCCATCAGAAGCATCGCCACCTCGAAATCTTCTTCGACTAGCACGTCCTGGATCCCCGTCTTGTTCTTGGCACCCTTGCGCCGCGACCGCTCCCGCTCCTCGCGCAGCTTGGGCAGCACCAGCGGCCGGATGCTCTCGAGCACGCGCGGCAGCACGGGGTCGCGCGGGTGCAGCAGCCACGACGACACCAGCGCCGGGTTGTCCACGTAGATGCGGCACTCGAGCACAGAGTACTTTGTGATTCGAAGGTATCGTCGAAGGGGTGCCATCTTTTTTTTTCTTTTTTTTTGTTTTTGTTTGTCTGGTGGGAAGGGCGCGGAGGTGTTGCCTTCGTCAAGCGTTGTGGTGACGTTATTGTTGTGACTAGTAGGTCACGTGAATCGCATTCGCTGTAAAGGGCAATAACACACAAATGGATGCTCAGCTCAGGCCTTCTGAAGAGCTTGGAAGTCTATTGAAAATACTGAATTCTGGCTTGCTATTATGATTTCTACCTTTGTATCATCCTCTCTTTCTCTCTCTCTCTCTCTCTTGTGGTATTACATCGCTTTCTGGCTGCTGGACGGAAATGCAGAGATTCAAAAAAGGAGAGCAGAACAATAACACGCACAAAATACACGCATTAAAAAAAGTCGCTGGATCAGCCATCAAGAGGAAGAATCGGGAGAATGCTATTAGGAAATCGAAACGCGCAAGAAAAAAGGAGACGAGAGGGAGGAAAAAACAAACATGACGATAGGAAAAAAGCCGCAAACAAAATATATGAAAAAAGAAGAGAAAAAAAGAGGAAATATAAGAAGAAATGAAAAAGAATAAAAACACACGCGAAAAAGAAAAAAAAAAGGACAAAAAGATATAGAACATGCTCTGAGCCGCCGGCTGCAAACACAATCAAGGGCGGAAGGGGGATATAGATAATACACAATCAAAGCCACCTTTTTTTAAATCACCTCCACCACCTCCTGGGCCGAAAATATTCTTTCTTTTTGGCTCGAGGGGTTTTTCCCATGCTTGTCTATGCATTTCTTTTTGCCAAGTTGGTCGAGGTGAAGTTGGTGTACCGCTGTCGTCCTCGTTGTATGCTTGTTCGGGTCGACGCCCGGGTCTGCTGTGCCGGAAACCGCGATACCTGAGAGAAAAAGGGGAGGACGAGAAGAAGTAATAGGTGTGTGTCGAATTGGGTAGGTTGCTTTAGGCAGTAGGAGAAAGTTCCCATCCCGATGTAGCAGCTCATTGAGCAATAGTGAAAAAGAGGAGTATCTTTTTTGACCTGACTCGGTCACCTCTCACTCATCACCCGCCCGAGCCTTGGACCGCAGACGGAAAAAGTTCATCACGCGACGCGCAGCGCCCGAACTGCCGCTCCGATCGTGCTTGCCGAGGTCGTCCGTATCGTAGGCATCGTTCAGTCGCTTATTCTTTTGCAGCACAACACGGCCGCTGCCGTTGCCGCCGACGACCACGGGAGGACCTTGGCTCTGACCCTGGTTCTGGTTCTGGTTTTGGTTCTGGCTGCCGCCAACCGCCTGGCTCTGCAGACCCATCATGCCCTCGGTATACGGCGCCGACCGCGGGGGGTTGCGCTGAACGTTATCCGTCACCTCCTGGAGCACGGGCGGCCGCGGCCGCTCAAAGTGGCTGGCCGCCGAGGCGTGTCTTTGGTGGTGCGCGCCAGCTGGCGGACGCTGCTGGCGAGGAGGTTGCTGGTGCTGGTACTGTTGAGGCTGCTGCTGTTGCTGGGGTTGGAGTTGAGGCTGGTATGGCTGCTGAGGCGAGTCGTGTCCGGCGCTCATAGGCACATAATGGTCTTGCGGCTGGCCGTGTGCGCTGGACGGCGCGCTGGTCCCCAGGGACTTGAGCGAGAAGGACTGCGGAAGGAGCGAGAACCGGCGCGCGTGCTGCTTCTCGTGCGACGTCTGCGAGCCGCGCTCGATACTACCGGAGCGCTTCTTTCCGAGACCGATCGAGAAGGAGCGGCGCGACTGCCGTGCCGACGAGTCCATGGACGCCCGCGGCTCGTCGCCCGCCGCGGCGGCCGCCACCAGAGAGGCCACCACGGGGCTGCCCTGCACGGACGGCGTGTTGGGCGTGCTCCCGCTGCTGCCCGCATTGCCGTGGATGTTGCTGTGAGCCGTGGCGTGCACGTTGGCCGCCACAGCACTAGCCGCCACATTGCTGTTGGCCATGCTCACGGGCGGGTACCGCCGCTTCTCGGTGCTCGACGCAGCACCACCGACACCGCTGCCCACCGTGGCGCTGACGCCGTAGACGGGACGGTTGAGCTCGGGCTTCTTGCGTCCGCCAAAGATGGAACCGTTGCGACCGAGAATCTTATCCGTAATGTCGCCAAGCGTGTTCGACCGACGGTGGCCCTTGACCTCGCTGCCGGCGGCATGCGGCCGGCCAGAGCTGCTGGCCCGCTCACCACCTTCGCCCGCGACAAAGCCAGAGGCGGACGGAGGGTATTTGGACGACGCAATAATGCTGGGACGGCCAAAGGCGTCGTCCGTCGCAGAACCCGTGGGCTGCTGTATCCGGCCGTGCGCATTGGTGCCCGCCACCGTAGGGGGCACGGGCTGGCCGAATGAGGCGCGGTTAGCCACCATGGACGATGCGGCACCACCCGTCGAGGGACGGCCGGCAACGCCGCCATTGTTGGCACTGCTGCCGGGAGCCATATAGGCCGCCTCGGGCATGCCGGTGCGCGGGCCGTCGCGGCTTGTGCGCGAAGACGAGGGAGGAGCACCCGTCGGTGTGCCAGGGGCGACAGCAGCACCACCCGCGGAGCGGCTCGCACTAGGAGGTCTCCGCGAATCCCGAGATGCGCTCGATCTGCCGTAGGCTGTAGGCTGGGCTTGGCCGGTGCGGTCACTGGCAACAGCGACAGGACCCTGGTTGGTTGTGCGGGCACGTGTCTTACCAGCGCCGCCGGCAGCCGCAGCGGATGTAGCGGCTTGTTGGGCCTGCGAAGTCTGCGAGGAGGCGGCACCACCAGGCGATGAGTGCTCGCCGCCGCGTTGTGTTTGCGTTGTGGGAGCGACATACTCGACCTGGACGGTTCTCCGCTTGCTCTCTTTTTGCTGCTTGATAAAGGCGGCCGCCTCAGCCTCGTGGTCGATCTTGCCGGGCTTGCTGGCGAGGCCGCCAATGGCCTGCGATGGAGCGACCTTCTTGGACGCCTCGCGAACAGAGTTGCTGCGGCCCATGATCGGGGCCTCAGCCGAGTCGTCGACGGAGACGGGAATGTTTTGGATGTCGGAGGGCAGGGTGGTGGTACTGGTGATGAACTCGACGACGCTGGCGTACTCGCTCAGCCAGCTGTGGCGAGCGACTTCAAAGAGGTCGGCGCGCTCGCGAGGGTTGGGGACGAGGATGCGGCGCAGGAGATCGCGAGCGTGAGGGGTGACGTATTCAGGAAAGGTGAGCGGAGTGCTGACAATGTACTTGTAGAGGAGGTTGATGTTGTCGCCCTCGGGGTTCTTCGGGTCGTCATCAAAGGGCAGGTAGCCAGCAAGCATAGCGTAGAGAATCACACCACAACTCCACACGTCGACCTTGCGGCCGGTGTAGAGCGAGTCGCTGACGACAAGCTCGGGCGCAGCATAGCAAGGACTGCCGCAGCTGGTCTGCATCAAGTCAGCTTTGCGCATGCCGTTGGGCTTAACGACGTCCAGGCCGTAGCTCTTGATCCAGTCGCGGTTGTCGAGGTGGCTCTCCTCCTCCTCGGTGAGCTCCTCGTTGGGGTCGAACGAGTTGGCAAAGCCAAAGTCGGTGATGATGATGTTGCGGTTGCGGTCGAGAAGCAGGTTCTCGAGCTTCAGATCGCGGTGGACGATGCCCTTCTTGTGAAGGTAGCCGACACCCGAGATGAGCTGGGCAAAAAGACGGCGTGCCGCGTTGTCCTTAAGGTAGCGGTGGTTGAGGATGTAGTCAAACAGCTCGCCGCCCGATGCATACTCGAGGACGATGCCGTAGTACAAGTCATTTTCCTCCATCTTGTGCAGCTGCACAATGTTGGGGTGGTGCAGCTGACGCAGGATGCTTACTTCGCGCTTGATCTTGGCCATGCGCGTCGGGTTGTTGCCGAGAACATCCTTTTTGATGAGCTTGATAGCGACCTGGAAAAGTTAGTACGGGTCAGAGGGAGAAAGTTGGTACACGGTGAGAAAGAGAAAAGGTGCATGTATGCTGTTTTGCACTCTGTGGTCTTCGGTCTTACCTGGACTCCTCCTTCTTGCTTCCAGCCGAGCTTTACTTTGCCGAATTCACCCTCGCCAATGGTGTTGCCGAGGATATACTCGCCAAACTTGATGTGCTTTTCGCGCCGCGAGTGGTCGTGGCGACTTCTCGTGCCGCTCGAGGCTGCGCGGCGGCCATCATCCTCGTGGCGCTGATGCTGGTCGGGTGCGGGAGCGCGGGTGTGAGAAATTGGTGGCGGCGCGGCATCGTCGTAATCATCGCCATCGTCGGCCTGGTCCTGGTCATGGCCCGCGTGGGCCATGGAATCGCGTGATGGTGGTGCGCCCTGGTGGGCCGACGGATGAGTGCGTATTGGTATGCCGGAGGATGAAACTCCTGCAACAGCGGCTGCGGCTGCAGCTGCTGATGATGATGAACGCGAGGCGCCGCCCGCGGCACGCTGTGCGTATTCCTGTTCCTGGTGTTTCCGCCGAGCAGCTTCCTCGGCACGGGTATCCCGGTAATCCCGAGAGTCGCGAGTGCGTGACGACCGCTGTCCATCCTGCGCAGACATGGCGGTCGACGACGAGTGGCTGTGCTGTGTTGATGATGTGCGCGGAGGCGCAATGGGAGGAGCGTTTGAGCGGCGCCGGCGGTCCCGGTCGGACGACGTCGGGGTAGACGAAGGCGCGTCAGAAATCGCCGCCGCAGCCGCCGTGGCAGCCGCGGACGAAACGGCGGGCGAGGAGGCAGCGACGCGCGAGTTCATAGGGTTCATGGGGGAGCTCTGCATGTGTGCGGACGTGCCGCTGGTGTAGTTGTCGGTGTAGTGTCCGGAGTAGTCGTTGGCGTCAGGGCCTGCTGGGTATCGTGGCGAGGAGGACAAGTCGGTCTGTGGGTATGGCTGGTGAGGCTGACTAGCATGATAACGTTGAGACGAGTGCGATTCTGCAGTCAGCGGTCGGGCAGCCGACATTGTCAGAAAGAAAAGCCGCCTGGATTTTGAGGTTCTCTTGATTTTTTGTTATCCGTTGTTTCTGGATCAGAAAGGAACGGAAAAAAAAATTAAAATCAAGGCGACGCGACAAGATGCCGGCAAGGATCCGAGAGCAAAAGGACGCGGCAAAAGAAAAATGATTGGTGAAACGATAGCCCGCTGCGGACCAGCCAAACAGAAGAGGGAGAGTTGCAGGTTGCAGAATGCGTGATTGCGGAATTGCAGAACTGCAGAACTGCAGGATTGCAGAGCAGCGAAGAAGGGCAGATCACGGGGCGCAAAAGGAGCGCGCAAGAGAAAGGGGGCAACTGGGGCGGAACTGGACCGGGGGACGGGGGACGGGAAGAGAGACTGGAGACACAGGACTGGAGACCCAAGACTGGAGACGGGACGGGGACTGGAGGAGCAGAGAGGACCAGGCCAGTGAAGCACGGGTGTACGGAGTAGAGGTACTGGTGGAAAAGGATATCAGGGGATAGAGAGAAAGGAGAGTGGGACGTGCTTTTTCTTGCGCTGGTTGTTGGTACAAAGTAGGCAAAGACGCGCCAGCAGCCGCCCAAGTGAAGCGCCCTTGTCGGCAGACAGCGCGAGAGATTGAGAATGAGAGGCCGAGAGTGAGAGAGAGCCACAGAGGGGAAGGAGGAGGTACAGGGTAGAAGAAACAAGCTCTCGAGCACTGGCCGACGTTGTCGTAGCGCGTTTGGGAGTTGAAATTGGGCGGGTTCGATCGAGACGTGG
>JAGKRZ010000091.1:0-69124 GCA_020002355.1 Intubia oerlemansii
CCACCCCCCCCCCCCCCCCACTGGAGCTTACTTTTTGGTCAAGTTACTTTGTAGAAAAGGTACATGCTCTCATTACTCCTCCTTCCTCCATTTGTCTGATACTACCTGGGGAGCACAGACGAAGAGAGAACAGGCTTCTCCTCATACTCTGCACTCTGTAAACCTCACACCCCCCTTCCCCCCTCCATTATCTGCCGGCCCATATTTGAAGAACACCAACGGGAACAGCTCCGTCAAAGTTTCATCGTTTCGTCTCTCTCTCTCTGTGTGTCTGTCCCCCCCTTTGCGGTGTATGAATATATCTGGCTCGCATTCTCCTTCCTGCCTTTTTCGTCCAACGATCCCGTCTCCTTTTCTACTTGTTCGCCCCTCTTCCATTTTTTATTTTTATACCTACGTCTATGATCCAACCTTGAGTTTGCTATTTTTTGCTACTCGCGTTTTTTTCTTTGGCCTTGTTCTTTTTGGGGTTGATTTTCAGCTGTGTGATATCAGCAACCTGACAACTCTCAAAGACGAACGCAAAGAAGCATCTCGCCACCACGCATTTTCACAGTTGCAGCATTCCTCGGTAGAATCCCACCATAGACTCGGACGCTGACTTTTTTTGCCTCCCCACGATAAAAAACGCATTCGAAGAAGCAAACCTTCTCTCTCGCTCGCTCTCACTCAGCACGACGGCTCTTGACACATTTCACGTACAGCACAGCATACACGGATACACATTCATACACATACGTCGTTATTGTGTTATTCTGTCATCACCACTCGCTTTTTTTTATTTATTGTCCATCGTTTATGGCTTTTTATCCCGCTGCCGCCGCGTTCACTTTTCTTCTCTTTTGATACCGCATTTTTTTACCTGTTCGAGGACGTGAGTCTTTTTTTTAAAGAAAACCACAACGAACCCGCCAGCGACTATTTCAGCGGTCCTGTCATCTCACTCTCGACCATCCGGCAAATCAAAAACCACAACGGAAAAAAAACAAGAAGTCAAAGAAAATACAACATCATCGCTCATGACCGCCGCAACGTACACGGCCAGCATGGCAGAATTAAAAGAGCCCACACACAACATGTGGGCATACGGCAGTCCGATGCCCATGTCGAGTGGCCGCTACGGCCAGCCGGCCACTCTGGATCCCATTCTTGCCAGCGCCGGCGGCGCGGCGACAGCGACGACGGCCCGTCCGAGAACAGATGCCACGGGCGCGGCCACGACGGCAGCGTATCCGGGATATGCGCGCTACCCGGCGGATGAGACGGACATGTACGGCCGACACCACTCGGCCTCGTCGAGCACGACGGGCGGTGGCGGTGGCGGCGCAGGCGGTGAGCCGATGCCTCCTCACCCCTCGTTGGCGGCGCCGCATCAGAGCTACCACCCAGGCAACAGCTTGAAGCGGACGTACTCGCAGACAGAGATTCTTCACAGCCCGCACCAGCCGCCTCCACCGCCTCCGCCGCCGCACCCGCATGCTCACCACCCTCATGCACAGCAGCAGCACCCGCAGCAGCAGCAGCAGCAGACACAACCACAGCAGTACCCACAGCACCCATCACCGCACGCATCGCTGCAGAGTCCGCCGCCGCCGCCGCCGCCGCCAGCGGCGTATACGGAGATGGCGCATGATTTTCGGGACGTCGGCAGCAAGATGGGTGCAGGCAGCAGTAGTCATGGTGGCGCCAATGGAAGCGTGGGCCACAAGCTGCTGTCGTTCAAGCAGGTCCCGGACAAGTACCGCATCCTGGACCGGCACGGACGGATGCAGCAGCTGGACCTGACGGCGCAGCTGCACGGCATGTTTTTCCTGTCGGAGATGGCGGCGCGCACGGCTGACGGGCAGAGCGTCCTGCAGCCGGAGCTGACGTGCTACCGGCGCAACCTGTTTCAGATCAGCGGCAATCTGGTGACGCCGCGGGGAGGGCTGTCGGTGATGATGGAGAGCGGCGAGACGGTGGCGGTGGCGTCGACGGAGCTGACGATTTCGGCGATGGAGTCGGTGGACGGGCACGCGGTGCGGCTGATTGTGATTCCGTGGAAGACGCCGCCGCCCAACTCGCCCGAGGTCAACCAGACCCCCGACCAGGAGCCGGCGGCTCTGCCGCTGATTCCCTTTGCCGACGACGGATCGTCCGAGGGCGACGGCGAGTATGCCGTCTACCCGATTGGCTGGCGGCGACTCCAATTCCGGATGTAAGTAGGGGGGGGGGATTTCCCACGGTCTTGGTCTTTTTGTCTCTTCTAACATCTTGCAGAGCCACCGCCAATAATGGACGGAGAAAGGAACTGCAGCAGCATTTTGTGCTTCACCTCAAGGCCGTTGCGACACTGGCCAATGGCACCAAGGGCGTGCTGACCGAGGCGACGACGGCGCCCATTGTGGTGCGCGGCCGCAGTCCGCGCAACTTCCAGTCGCGCAAGGAGATTCCGCTGCTGGGCTCGAGCGCGGGATCGCGCGGCCAGGTGCTGGTCGAGACGGGTCTCGGCATTGTGGCCGGTCCGCTGGCGGCCAAGTCGCAGGACAAGGCGCGAGCCATGGCGCTCGAGATGCCGCGGTCGTCCTTTTCCTTTACGGCGCAGCCCAAGATGCCGCCGAGTCCCATGTCCATGAGATCAAAGTAGGTGAAGACGCAGAAGGAAGGATTCCGACAGAGAATCAGAGAATGCTAACCGTCAGCTCTTACCCTTCGTGGAACTCGGCTCAGATGGCGATGCAGCAGACGACGGCGAGCTACTCGGCCGCAGCAGCAGCCTCGTCCATGGGCAACGAGCCGTACCACAAGCTGTCCGTGACCGGATCGCCGCACTATACGGCCGAGCCGCAGGAGATAGGTATGCCGCCGACGTCGTCCATGCCCATGTCGATGCACGCCGCCGCCGCCTACGGCTATGTCCACGGCGCACCGGCCGGCCCGGGCGACGGCGGTGTTGGCCTGGGCATTCCGCGGTACGTCGACGACAACCCGCGGCCATCCAAGAGTCCGCGGCACATGGACCCCAACGGCGGCAGCGGCGGCGTCAGTGAAACAGGCGTGCCGACGACCGCGGCTGACTACCGGTACGCACCTCATCATGGTCCGGCAGGATCCCACCAGCCGCAGCCACCACAGCCACACCAGCAACAGCATCAACCACAGCAACACCAACAGCACCACCAGCCATCATCCTCGCAGCCTTCACCTTCCCATCATCATCATCAGCAGCAGCAAGCGTCGCCGACACAGACGCTGCCGCCGCCGCACTCCTCTCAGCTTCCTCCTCCCCTACCGTCACACCACCAGCAGCAAGACCCGTCCGGCCACCCCGGTAGCCATGCTGCTGCTGCTGCTGCTGGCCACGGTGGCCCGTCCAGCGCAGGTCCCCGCGACTATTACGGTGCTCCGACCGGCCCATCGGCGGCCGATGCCTTTTCGGATCCCTACAAGACCGCCGGCCACAGCATCAAGACGGAGGTCGACGACCCGCAGGCGCAAGGGTATGCGACGACGACGACAGGCGGTGGTTCACGGGGCACGTCCTTTGATGCGGCCACCATGAGCCATTATTCGTGGGGTGCTACATAGGCTGGGGGGGTGTTTTATTTGATCCTCTATTTCTTTCCCTCTCTCTATCTTCTCATTTTCATTTCTCGGCACGGCTTTTTTTCTCTTCTCATTCTTGGCTCGGCTTGTTCTTTTTTTTTGATCGTCGGTCTTTTATGCTACGGTTCATCTCCCATTTTTTCTCGTGTCTTTCTCTTTCCTTTTTTTTTCCATGGTCGGCGCAAAGAAGTATTGTAAACGGAGAACAAATGAAAGAGGGATGGGAAGGAGGCGTCTTCTTTATCTTTCTTTGCTCCCCGGATGGTTGGCGCAACGTACCCTTTTGGTTTCGTTTTGTTTGTATTTTCCTTTTTTCCTTTTTTACTTTTCCCCTCAACTCCTACACTTCTTGTCTGTCATTTTCTCCCATTTTTTTCTTTTCCTTTTTCCGCCCACCCTTTTTCTGTCCTTTTCTCTCTCCCCGGCTCCTTGTCCCGATACCATTCTTCATGTTCTGATTCTCTTTCTGCCCACTGTTTGGACTCGGTTTTTGATTTTCTTGGTATTTTGTTTTTTTATGGTTTGACGCGCTCTTATAAAGACCTGTACGATTTTTTTGTGAATACTTATTTTCTGTGCCAGAATGTGTGAGGTCATCGGTGAAACACTATCTTTGCGGCTTGTCTTTTATAAAAGTACTCATTTGTAAATTCCAATTATGTGCATGCTTTCGCTTTGATTATGTACATTCCAAAACCACGCTTTCTTTCTCACAAAAAAAGCCTTTTTCATCGCTCCCCCCTCTCGATACTGCACCCCCCTCCGTCTCTCTCTCCCTCCCCAATCCCTTTTATTGCTTGTTCTTGTACTCCTTGGGGGCCAGGGTGACATTGTAGACCAGCTCGAGCGCCGCCTTGTCGTCACCCTCGAGCGGCGTAAAGTCCACCACCAGATCATCCTTTACGGCAAAGACCGTGTCCGTCTCGAGCCAGGGGTCGTCCTTGGGGTACAGCTGCGTGGTGCAGCCGAGGTAGTCCGGGTGCGTGACCATGATGTGGATGTGCGCGGGCCGCATCGGGTGGCGGTCGAGCAGCTGCAGCAGCTGGTACGAGGGGCCGTCCGTGGGCAGCGAGTAGGCCGTCGGGCGCAGGCAGTAGAGCGTGTAGCGGCCCTGGTCGTCGGCGCGGAACTTGCCGCGCAGGTTGTTGGGCGTCTGGTTGTCGGGGTCCTGGAAGTCGTACTTGCCGTTGGCCGAGGCCTGCCAGATATCGAACACGGCGTTGGGGATGGGCTCGCCCGTCTTCATGTCGCGGATCACGCCGTGCATCTTGACAGCGCGGCCGTTGGGCGGGATGCCGTCCTGGTAGATGACATCGCCGGTCTCGCGGAAGGGCGCGTTGGGCGACCAGAAGGGGCCGAGGATGGAGGACGACGTCGGGTCCACCTTGCCGTCGGCGACAACCGTGTGTGCAATCTCATCAACGAGGCTGTGGGGGGATGTCAGTAAGAAGCAGAAAAATAGAGAGAGAGAGAGAGAGAGAGGGCCAGGTCAACTCACGATTCAAGACCAAGAATGTCCGAGACGCGGTGAGCTTCGTTGCGGCTCTTGGAGTAGATCTGGCCGACCGAGTTGACAAACTGCACACCGGCCATCCACTCGTCGGGTGTGAGCTCGACCTCGCGGGCAAAGTCGTGCAGATGGCGGATCAGCGAGGAGAAGACGACGCGGTTGCGCTCGGTGGTCTTGGGGCCCATGTTGTTGATGACTTGGGGGGTGAAGTTGGGGTTGAAGCGGTGCGAAGCACCGGCAGCACCGTTGGCATCGTTTGTGTTGGAGCCGTTGGAGGCCATGGCGAAGGATGTGTAGAAGGTGGTGATGGCAAGGCGTAAAAGATCTAGGACGAGAAGAATAAGGATGGGGTATAATATGTAGTGACGAGATGATGATGTCAGAAACAAGGAGAGAAACACGTTTGAAAAGATTAGATTGCAAAAAAAGTGTTATTGGAGAAGGGGGACGAGGACGGTTCTTTTATATCAAAGATACGAAACCCCGCATGGTATCTGGTTCCCGGTCCGGCAGAGGAACGGCAATCCCTCCACAGACGCAAAAGACGCAAAAGGAACATGTCAAAACGGGATGCCAAAGGACCCCCAAGAAAAAAAGGGCCGTGCTCGTCGTCGGCCCACATGGCAGAGAGCTAAGGAAGCCCCGACGAGCAGAACTAGAGGGGAAAACTAGTAGGCCGGAGAAGCTGGAAAAGGGGGACAAACAGCTCATCGGCAGCCAGACGCGGGTGACGCAGAAAGTGAGGAGAGCACGGCGTAGTAGGGTTCCATCTCACTGGGTCCCACGCTGTCACGGGCTGGGCGCAAAGAGCGGCTGCCATGGTTTTTTTTTAGTGAGCATGTAGGCTCATTGTGTCACGGCATCTTGCATTGTCGCATTGTCGCATCGCTGCATCGCTGCATCACCGTATCACCGTGGTATCATTGCCATTGCAGCATTGTCGTACCATACGGCAAAGGAGCAATAAAAAAGATCAGGCCATCATGATTCACGGCTGCTGCCGTCTATCGAGGACTCGAGTTTCCGTCGAGTTGCCATCGAGGTTGGGTCGAGTCTGGCGAATCTCATCATCCTCTCATCCCCATATTGGTGGGGTTCTGGGGAAAACATGGGAACAAACATTGGCCGGGAGACTCCAGACAAGCGACATCAAGCGACCACTAGCAAAGCTAAGAGAGCCAAAAGGCGGGCGCAGAAAATGATGTGACGGGGAAAATGGAGAAAACCAGAGGGGAACCTACAGTTTCCTGCTAGCGGAAGAAACTTTGCCCTGGGGTGTGGAGAAGGAAGGGACCGATCGGGGTTAGAGCCGTCTTATCGCGGAGAACAAAAAAGTTGCAAAAAGGAATGAGAGAGAGAGAGAGAGAGAGACGGAGAGAGAGAGAGAAGAACGAGAGGGAGCTCTGATAGAGAGAGAGAGACAGAAAGAGGGGCTATCAGCAGGAGGTGTGAAGAAGAAGGAGGGGGGAACAAACGCTTGGAGTAAGAATGACCCGATGGATGACCCGGAAAAGGAAAGAACGATACTTTTACAAAGTACCTGCTCGAATAAAGATGCCCCGGGAAGGTGCGACGGAGTGCCAAGCATGGCAGCAACAACGGCAAGCGAGACGGTCCTGGCCAGGGCTGGTCAAATCAAAAGTTGTGCCGGGAAGGAACCAATTGTGTTCCATCGGGCGTGCCTGCCGTTGCAGAAAGAAGCTGGCAGCTGACGACAAATGCTGCACCAGTCGCACCTTCCCTGTATGACGCGCCATTGTCTTCTTCGTAACTGTTCTGGGCGAGGGTCAATGGATGTGCCGCGGCCGGGCCTTGTCTCCGATGCGACTGCCGGTTTCGAGTGGCACCACAGAAAAAGCGGGCCCATGGCGTCCCGCTTTCTGGGGAAAGTATCTCGCGCCCGTTCTTGTAAGAGGGGGTACTTTTTGACGATGGGCACTCGACTGTCGCGACATCATTCTTCTGTGCGAATGGATTGTTGGCCACGCGCATAGTCTCTTTTCTCTGTCACTCTCTCGTATACACAACTGCCACCACCGCCATGCCTCTTCACCACTTGATGATTGGCACCTGGACACCACCAGGGGCCATTTTCACTGTGCAGTTTGACGACGAGACGCTGGAGCTTCGCCTGGTGAAGCGCACCGAGATTCCTCACGATGAGCCCATTTCGTGGATGGCCTTTGACGTGAGTTGGTGCCGGAAGCTAATCCCTCTTCAGATGCGCATCACTGACAAAGAGTATAGCATGCCAAAAAGAACCTGTACGGCTCGGCCATGAAGAAATGGTCGAGCTTTGCCGTCCGCAGCCCGACAGAGATTGTCCATGAAGCATCGCATCCCATGGGAAATGATCGTATGTTTTTTGTGGTTGTGGTTGTTTTTGTTGTTGTCTGGTTATTATGTGCGTGTCTTCCACTCTTCTAACCCTCCCAGCCCAGGCAAACGACAGCACGACCAACACGCGCGCCATCTTCTTGCTGCCCGCCAAGAAGCCGCCGTACGCCGTGTACTGCAACCCCTTCTACAAGCACGCCGGCGTCGGCAACGTCTTTGGCGTCAGCGCGTCCGGCGCGCTGGCCACCAACATCCAAAACTACGCCTACCAGCCCAACACGGGCATCCACGGCATGGTCTTTGACCCCACCGAGACGTACCTCTACTCGGCTGACCTGACGGCCAACAAGCTGTGGGTGCACCGCAAAAAGGTCGCCGTCTCGGGCGGCGCCGACGACGACGGACAGGTCGAGCTCGTCGGCAGCGTCGATGCTCCGGCGCCCGGCGACCATCCGCGCTGGGTCGCCATGCACCCGACGGGCCAGTACCTGTACGCGCTGATGGAGGCGGGCAACCGTCTGTGCGAGTACGTCATTGATCCGCAGACGCACATGCCCGTCTACACGCACCACTCCTACCCTCTGATTCCGCCGGGCATCGAGACGCACGAGGTGGTCAAGGAAAGTGACGGCCAGACCTCGTCGCCGCCCAAAAAGCGCGGCCTCTACCGCAGCGACGTCTGCGTTCTCGACCGCAGCGGCCGCTACCTCTTTGCCACGGCGCGCGCCAACCGCTTCGACCTGACGGGCTACATTGCCGCCTTCCGCCTGCGCGACTGCGGCAGCATCGAGACCCAGCTGTGTCTCAACCCAACACCCACCAGCGGCGGCCACTCCAACGCCGTCTCGCCCTGCGACTTTTCCTCCGAGTGGCTCGCTCTCACCGACGACCAGGAGGGCTGGGTCGAGATGTACCGCTGGAAGAATGAGTTTCTATCGCGTGTCGGCCGTGTGCGCATCCCCGAGCCAGGTTTTGGCATGAATGCGATATGGTATGACTGAGGAGAGGGAGGGGGAAGAGAGCGACGGGATATTCAAAGAGAACAAAATAGATTTGGGAT
This sequence comes from Intubia oerlemansii, assembly GCA_020002355.1. Classification (NCBI taxonomy): domain Eukaryota; kingdom Fungi; phylum Ascomycota; class Sordariomycetes; order Ophiostomatales; family Ophiostomataceae; genus Intubia; species Intubia oerlemansii. The sequence continues at coordinate 8,493 of JAGKRZ010000091.1, forward strand.
AGATTTCAAAGAGACATGATTGGCAAGTACCTTTGTACCTTGCGATATTCGTACTCCGTACTAGAGCGGCAGAATATAAGTGGATCTACCACGTGAAATGTATACAAACCTGCCGAGACTTGGCTCATACCAGTCGACGCAACGGCCCGGCCAAGACGGGAGCATGTCAATCTTTTTGTAAAAGAAGATATTGAGTAATATATTTTCACTGATCGAGAAAACCTTGATCTTTATACGTATAAGTGAGGTTGTGTTGATATCATGGGACATTTACACTTCATCCAGCCAGCAAAGACTGCCCCACTAAAGCACTCTTTACCGCCCGCGCAAGAAGTACAACTAACTGTAAGAATAACACAAGTACCCCTGTACACACGACGTAATCCGATCATCTCCACTACCGCGTCCAACCGCGAATGCTTTCCTTCTTTCTCTCTCTTGTTGTCTCGCTTTCCCTCAACCCCATTTCACAAAGGCGCCCACAGTTTCCGTTGTTGATACCCCCCTCCCCTTTCGATGAGACTGTCGAATACGCGTCGTCATCTACCTTTATGACCACCCATATATCGATATCCCACATGAGTTTGGCAGAGTTGAGGCACCGCTGATCGTGGAACGCGTCAGTGGCAGCTTTTCCCGATCGCCATCCCGTCTCTTTTGCCTGTTGTTATTTCTCTTTCTGTCTTTTTTTCTTCTTCTTTCCATTCACCTTGTCCACTCGTCGCCCTTGGCGGCCACCCCCCTTACCTCGCATCCACACACACGAAATGGATTGCGACGATAACGTGTCTGGCCCGGGCCGACCTGGCGTGGGCGCTTTTGCCCAGCCGACAGCTCTCTTTCGAACAACAGCGACATCAGCAACGCCAACAAATGCGAATGCTATCCCGCCATCGCCGGCTGCGAGGACGCGCTCATTCTCCGACGGCGGCAGCAGCACACCGGGCCGCGGCCGCATGTCTCCCTCGCCACGATTGACGTGCAAAGACGACAGTGCCATTTCTGGAGGAGTTGCAGCAGGAGGAGGAGACGTCAGCATCACAGGTACAGCAGCATCGGCTGCACCGATGACGCCGCGTCGGCCAGACCCGTTTCTGCAGGCTCGAGCAGCAGCGGCGGCGGCAGCAGCAGCAGGAGGCGGAGGCGGCGGCGGTAGCAACAATGGTGGCATGGCGTTCCAGGTCCCGAATGATCTGCCGCCGCTGTCGCAGCCTCTACACCCACCACCGACAGCAGCACATGACCACACAAAGACGGGCGACCAGCAGCCACAAGCTCCATCGACGCCCGTGTCGACCAACAGCGGCGCGTATCTGCTGCACCAGCAGCTTCTGGAGCAGCAGCAGCTACAACAGCAGCAGCAGCAGCAGCAGCAACAACATCACCTCTTCCCCGCCTACCTGTCCAAAACACCACTCTCGCCCAAGCTCGACCCTTCGCAAATATACGCCTCGCCGACCAACATCCTTCCTCGTCGCTCGCGCGGTCTCGACTTTTCCCGCGCAGCTACCAGCCTTCACCACTCCACGCTGGCCGACCAGTCGTCTAACCCCAGCTCGTCACCCGTGGCCGGTGGTTTGGGCAACAACAACAACAATAACAACGGCAGCAGCAGTCACCATACCAGCCGTGGCGCGATGAACATCCCACAGCGCAAATCGTCCGATTATGCAGCTGGCGCCGAAGGCCCGACATCACTATGGATGACGGGAGGTGGAGGTGGCGGTGGCGGCGTCTACCCGTCTAGTTCGCTCGGCAGCGCCGTCAATATGGCAGCCATCTCCGACTCATCGTCCAGCTCCGACGAGGATGATTACATGGACGAAGATATGGAGGAGGCATTTATCACGACGCCGCAGGTCGGCAAGATTGCCTCCTCGTCGGGTATGGGCGGCATCGGCGGCGGCATCGGGGGCGGACCGGCGATGAACAGTCTCTTGTCGTTTACGCACCGCCAGCAGCGGCCGCGTAAACAGCCGAGCAGCAAGCGCAAGGGCCGCGGTCCGCTGGGACTGGGCCTGGGTCTTGGGTTTGGGTCCATGTCATCATCGGCCGCAGCAGCCGGTGTGGGTTCTGCTGCCTCTTCCGCCTCTATGAGCGGTGGCGGCAACCTCTTGTCGCGCTCACCGCCCATCGGCTCATTTCTGCTGGGTCGCGACGCCAACCAGGCCCACCAGGCCCTGCAGCAATCGCGTCCGCGGCGGGAGAGCATTACGTGGGCGGCCAATCAGCTGCACATTTCAGGTAGTGAGAGCGACGACAATATCAAGGCGCAAATGGATGGCAACGGCAGCAGCAGCAACAGCAGTGGCAATAATGGTGGCCCCGGCGGCCAGCGCGGCGTCATTCGACGTGCTGTGACGCGTCGCGGCAACCTCTTGCCCAAAACCAAGGGGTTCGCTCGTATCCGTGCAGCTCTTATGGAGGAGAGCGCGCCCGTCGAGTCCGAGTTCCGTCGCGAGGCCGAGGTGGTGCGGCAGGTGCTCGAGAGCGATGTCGAGCCGTCGCTGTCGGCCGAGCACCACATCCGTGCAGCGCTTCTTGCACCGCCGCCGCCCCTGCGGCCACAGACGGCCGAGACAACCGCCCACTCGAGCCCGAGCATGCTCGACACGCTCGATGATATCATTCCCGACGATCACGCCATGGGTCATGGTGCTCATGATGGCACGAGTTCAGGATTACCAGGAGCAGCAGGGACAGCAGGGGCGGCAGGGGTGGCAGGGGTAGCAGGGGCAGCAGGAGGAGCAGGAGGAACAGGAGGCACAGGCGGAGCACTAGCCTCCTCGGCCAGCAGCTCCGATAAGGACGGAAAGGGTGCAGCGTCAGGCAGCCTGCAGCGGCCCTTTTGGAATCGGCTTCCGTTTGCCGACGGCAGCGCCATGGGCGGTAGTGGTGCCAGGAACGTGCCGGGACGCGCGGCCACAACGACGCCGCCGCCGTTTGCGCAGCTGCGGAGCTACTCGACATCGAGCATGGCCGAAGATGCTTCGATGGACTCGCCCGTGGCCAGCGGCGGTGCCAGTGTGAATGGTGGCGGCAGCACGAGCGGCGGCGGCGGCGGGATCGTCTTTCCCATGACGACGGCGAGCTCGTCGGGACCCAACACGCCTTTGCTGGCGGGTCAAAGGATGCAGCAGCCTTCGTTATTACATCAGCAACAGCAACAGCAACAACAACAACAGCCGACAGCGGCAGAAATTACCCGGCGTATTAACAGCAAGCGCCGGCGCGACGATGACGATCTGGACCCGGCGAGCTTCAAGCGGCGCGCCGTCAGTCCCAGCGTCAGCGTGCACAACAGTCCCATCATGCAGAGCCCGCTGCAGCGGGACGTGCCGCCCTGGGGAGGTTTAGGCGGAGGAGGAGGAGGAGGTTCTTCTGCGAGCAACGCGAGCGCCTCACGGCCTGGAAGTCGCAGCGGCGGATTTGGGAGTATGAGCGGTGTCAGCGGCCTGGCCAATATTGGCCTTTTTGAAATGAGCGGCAGCGGTGCCAGCACGCCCAACACGAGCCGGCCGCCGGCGGGCAAGGGCCGCGTAGGATTCCAGACCATGGTCGATGCCAATGATAGTATCACGCGGCTAAGCATTGAGTAGGAGGTGGGGTGGGGGGGGGAGGTTGTATTTCAATTTCGTCTTCTTTCAATTTTGGTTTCGTTCTCTTTACCCTCAATTCATTTCCTGGGCGTTATACTGCATTTATACTGCATTTATACTGCATAATATACTGCATAATGGTTTTTATTTCATTTGAAATAGGTAAAAAAACACATGGAAATATAAAACATTGAAACACGCTCGCTATTTTGCTCCTTTTTGCACTTTTTGCTTGGTACATCCCAGTATGGGCTCTTAGTATGGGCTCACAGTATGGGCTCACAGTACCTCTCCCATAGGTATAGATTCCTTCCACCTTAACAAAACCCATTGATGCCGATATTCTCTTCGGGGATGGTCAGCGACCCGAGCTTGTCGTCCAGCAGCCGGGCCAACTCGTCCACTTGCCGTCGAGCCACGGCCAGAGTGGCTGCCACCGTGCTCGACCGGCCGCTGCGAGGACCGTGACCGTGACTGTTGTTGCCGTGTTGGTTTCCATGTCCAGCAGCTGTCGCAGTTCCTGTCGTCGTTGTCGACGCAGCGTCTGCATGTGCATCTGCATGGACACCTGCTTCGATGTCACTGCCCACAAAGCCCGCCATACCACCTGCCCCAGCGTCTCCCACAGCTGTTGCTGCATCGTTTAATGACGACGATGGTGCTCCTGTCCGTGCCGATGCTGTTGATGCTGGTGGTTGTGTATTGTGTGCATTGTGTCCTCCTACTCCCGCTGTTGATGACTCCCCTAGGGTGCCCAGGCTGCCCAGGCTGCCCAGGTTACCCAGGCCGCCGGCCGACAGCTCGCCCGCCATCGCCGCCATCGCCGCCGGACTGGTACCGGGACTGGCCGCTGTGGATGGCCGCGATGAGGACGCACCACCGCTGCTGCTGGGCGCTGACGTCGAGCAGGCAAACAGCAGGCCGCACTTTAGACGGCGGACGACAAAGACGGCACCGCCGCTGAAGCTGGCGGCAATGCTGACGGGCGCGCTGCCGTCGTGCGCCGAGGATGCCAGAGATGTGTGGCGGCTCTGGTCGAGCTCGCCATCGATGCCAGGACTCGGCGACGATAGTGAAGAGCGGCCCGAGTGTGTCCGTCGTGCTGCTTCTATTTCCGATTCCTCTGTTGCGTCCGCCTCGAGAGGCGCCGACTGGCCGAGGGCGACGCTGACCGAGGGCGACGAGGCCGCGTGGATGGCCCACAGAGATGCGGCGACGGAGCAGTGCGTCCGCAGGGTGCGCGCCGGCAGCGGCGACTCGTAGGCGAGGAGTTTCCCGTTGGGCGAGACAATGAGGGCCGTGCGGAGAGCTGCCGTGGGCGGCGGCAGGTCGGCCTGCTGCTCCTGCAGCGACTGGATGCTGGCGTGGAGAAAGGTCGAGAGGCGACGCGTGAGCAGAAGCGGCGGTGCTGGTGGGTAGGCAGCCATGTCGAGGGAGGGCGGAGAGCGACGGTAAGAAAAGAGTGAGGGGGGGAGAGAGAGAGAGCTGGGTTGAGGCAAAAATGGCGTAACCGCCAATGCCGACGAATTTGTGGGTTTTTGATCGATGATTCGACGGCGATAATGAGGACCGATAAGAACGATAGATATGGCCAAGGTTAAAGAGTAGAGTAGAGGCTGTTGATTTGTGTCGCGTGTGGTGTTGCGCGGTAGGAAAAAAGAGAGGCTGGTTTCGTTGGCTTAGGCCATTCATCTGCCAAAAGGTTGAAGCTGGAAAGAAGGCCTAAAATATGCGCAGGCTGAGAAGCAGCGAAAGCACGCAACTAAAATGAGTACCTGTGCGGAGTACGGGAGTACCTGAAGAACCACCACCACCACACCTCCCCTCTCTTGTAAGACAAGCACAACCTCCCGCTATGGCCCCCACCCCCGCAGACGCTAAAACACAAAACAGCCGCTGCTGCCGCCATAGCTCCCATACTTTCTGCTGCTGATTGCCCATGGACGAGGGAATAGTGTGGGAGGCAGCAATTACTTTTCGGCCGGCTGTCATGTACGGTAATGTACTGATCATCTTGTTCCCTGCTACAGCCCTGTCGTGACCCTGTCGTTTGATCTGCCGCTATTGGATCATCATCATGCCATGTGGAAATGAAACAAAGAGAGCATTGGTCGTGAAGAGTCATTTCTGGTTGGGCGGAGCATGTGTCCATCATTTAGTGGGAGTTGATGAGTACACCATACTTTACTTCGTTTCTGTATTCTAATGCTGTCCACCGCTTCCATGCTACCCACACCCTTGTATGCTACCTGCAGGGTCACCTCGTCGTCACGATGCTCTGGTTAACAGTACTCTACCTAGACAGGTACCTTTGTATTCTTTCCATCGCCATTGACAGGTACGGGGCACATGTATCTTACATCACCTTATCTTATCAGTCGCGAATTTTGTGGGTCTCCGCCGGAGCAAACAGTAATTGACTTTCATCGACGGACGATCCTCCGTGGCCGACACGCCACTTTTTTTCCGGCCATTGCCAACCATTGCGGCATCGTCAAAGGCCGTAGCTGTCCAACAAACCACGGCAAAAACGGAACCATGGCGTCGCTACACGCGGGTATGCGGCGGGTGCTGGCTCAGGTGTGCCGGACACCCATAGCACCTGTTTGCGGCCGGTCATGTCTCGGTCTCTCACCATTGTCGGCATCATCGTCGGCGTCCCGGAATGCGTTCAGCACAGCAGCCCGGAATATGGTCCAGAGTCGTACTCGGTTGACCACGAGTGTCACGGCTAGCTCGCGCCTTGCTCGGATGGCCCAGAACCTGCGTTGTCTCTCGACAGCCTCGGCCTCGGCCACGACCTCGTCTGCTTCTGCTTCTTCTTCTTCCACCTCTTCGTCTGCCTCGGCTTCGTCCTCCGAAGCAAGCAGCTTCCCCGACACCTCGTCCAAGGGAACTGCCATGTGGCTCATTGCCAGTGCCATGAGCGTCTTTGGTATTGTTGTTTGGGGCGGTCTCACCCGTCTTACTGAGTCTGGGTAAGCTCTCTCTCTCTCCCCCCTCATTCTCTTCATTCTCCTTTGTTTCTTTCTTCCTCCTCTCCGCCCCCCCTCTAACATCACCCAGTCTGAGTATTACCGAATGGAAGCCCGTGACGGGTGCCATGCCGCCGCGCAACGAGGCCGACTGGGAGGCCGAGTTTGAAAAGTACCGCGCCAGCCCCGAGTACGCCCGCCTCAACCCCAACATGACGCTCGACGAGTTCAAGCAAATCTACTTTATGGAATGGTCGCACCGCCTCTGGGCCCGTCTCATCGGCGCCACCTTTGTGCTGCCCGCCCTCTACTTTGTCGCCCGCCGCCGGGTCACCAAGCGCGTCGCCTGGCACCTGCTCGGCATCTCTGCCCTCATCGGCTTCCAGGGCTTCATCGGCTGGTGGATGGTCGCCTCGGGCCTGCGCGACGAGCTCTTTGACGCCGGCGCCCAGCCCCCGCGCGTCTCGCAGTACCGTCTCGCCACCCACCTCGCCACCGCCTTTGTCTGCTACGGCTGGATGCTGCTGACCGGTCTCGGCATCCTGCGCGACCGTCGCGCCGCCGCCAGCCCGGCCGCCGCCGCCCAGCTCGCCAACACGCTCTCGCTGCCCGCGCTGCAGCCCTTCCGCCGCGCTGTCCTGCTGCTGACCGCGCTCGTCTTCACCACGGTCATGTCGGGCGCGCTCGTCGCCGGTCTCGATGCCGGTCTCATCTACAATGAGTTCCCCATGATGGGCAACGGCCTGACGCCGCCGCGGTCCGAGCTGTGGGATGCGCGGTACAGCCGGCAGCCCGACCAGAGCGATCTGTGGTGGCGCAACATGCTCGAGAACCCGTCGCTCGTGCAGCTGGACCACCGCATCCTGGCCATGACGACGTGCGCGGCCGTGCTGAGCCTGTGGATGTATGCGCGCACGGGCCGCGTGGCGGCTGTCCTTCCGGCGAATGCCAAGCGCGGCACGACAGGCGTTTTGCACCTGGTCCTGACGCAGGCGACGCTCGGCATCTGCACGCTCATCTACATGGTGCCGACGCACCTGGCGGCCACGCACCAGGCCTGCAGTCTGGCGTTGCTGACTGGTGTCCTGGTGCTGGGCCACCGTCTGCGCATGCCCAAGTCCACCATGCGCATGGTGCAAAAGTATCTTGAAAAGGGAGGCTCGGCTGCTTCGACTTCGACAGTGACGTCGTCCTCCACGGCAAGTGTTGCCTCTCGTGCAGCATCAAAAGTGTAAAGCAACAGGAAAAAAATCAAAGAAAAGGAAAAAAAGAAAAAGAAACAATGTTGAAAAAAAATATTGAAAAAAAAGAAAGATAGATCATGTAGCTAGACTCCTCTCTCACTTTTTTGTGTACTTTTATACGACGTCTCCCACCATCCCATCTATCATAGCAACAATCTGCACATAACAATGACTCAACTTTTTTTTAAAAAAAAATCCTTCTTGCCGTTTGATTTATTTTGAAATCTTATTTGTACCTATTGTGTGTCTAACCATTTCTCTTTTCCATTTTTACCTATTCAACCCATCCAACATGCTCGCCCATGGCGATTCTTTTTTCTATTCCATTTTTTTATTCTTCTTTGTCAAAATGCCCTTCGATCCCGCCCGGCCTGTCTACTTGTGGGCAATGCCCTCCTCGGGCTTGGGCTCAATGTTGACCTCCTCGGCAGCAAACTTTTCTGTCGAGGGCTTGTGGTCCTCCTTGAGCATGGGGAACGAAATGACCTCGCGGATGGCATAGTTGTTGGTCATGAACATGGCCAGACGGTCAATGCCGAGACCCCAGCCACCGGTGGGCGGCAGGCCGTACTCGAGCGAGCGCAAAAAGTTCTCGTCGACAAGCTGCGCCTCGTCGTCGCCCTGCGCCTTCTGGCGGGCCTGCTCCTCGAAACGCATGCGCTGGTCAAAGGGGTTGTTCAACTCCGTGTAGGCGTTGGCAATCTCCTTCTTGCAGACAAACGCCTCGAAGCGCTCGCAAAGACCCTTGCGGTCTCTGTGGTACTTGGCCAGGGGGGACATCTAAAGGTTGGGGTTAGCACAGGTGTGAGGTGAATACAGAAATTATAAAGGTGGTGAAATGCTTACCATCTGGGGGTGGTTCAGGATGAAGCCGGCTGAAGAGTTGTTGTTAGTAAGTAATCACACAAGAAATCAAAAAAGGGGCGTCCGTAGAATACATACGCGAAACACATTGAGTCTCGAGGTACTCGCCGCAGAGAGTGTCGAGCATGCGGGCGTTGGTCAGAGGCTGGTATGTCAGTCAGTGCTCTTTCTTTTCGTCTTTTCATCTTTTATTCTCTTGTCCTTCTTTCTCTCTCCACCACTTACAGGCTGGCACTCGAGGTTCTTCTCCTTGAGGAGGTCCTTGAGGAACTGGTTGGTCTCGTCCGTGTGCAGCTCGTCACCCGGAGGGAACTTCTTGCCGGTGCTGTTTTCCCCCTTTGTCAGTATGCCAAGTACAAAGTACAGTCATCTTTTCTCTTCTCATGGCCGCAAAACTCACATCTTCTCCAGCTCGGGAATCATGTCAATGCGCTTCCAGGGCGCCTCCCAGTTGACCTCGTACGTCTCGCCGTGCTGGGTGGTGAACTTGGTCTTGTACGAGCCGGTCAGGTGCTTGACGAGGCCGGAGACGAGCTCCTCGGTAAGGGCCATGACGTCGTAGACGTCAAAGTAGGCAGCGTAGAACTCGATGCTGGTGAACTCGGGGTTGTGGGTCAGGTCGACACCCTCGTTGCGGAAGTTCTTGCCGAGCTCAAAGACCTTGTTGAAGCCGCCGACAATGAGCATCTTGAGGTAGAGCTCGGGGGCGATGCGCAGGTAGAGGTCGCGGTTGAGGGCGTTGTGGTGGGTGATAAATGGCAGGGCAGTGGCGCCGCCGGCGATGCTGGCGAGGGTCGGGGTCTCGACCTCGATGAACTCGCGCTTGTCGAAGAAGTCGCGGATGTACTTGATCATCTTGGAGCGGGTCCAGAGAACCTGGCGCGACGAGTCGTTGAAGAGCAGGTCGAGGTAGCGCGAGCGGAAGCGCTGCTCGTAGTCCTTGAAGCCGTAGTACTCGGTGGGCAGCATGTGCAGCGAGGGCGACAGCAGGACGACCTCGGAGGCCATGACGGACAGCTCGCCCTCCTCGCCCTTGTCGAGGCGGCTCTTGGGCGCGGTGCGGCCGGGGTAGCCGACGACGCCGATGATGTCGCCGCGGGCCAGGTGCGCGTGCTGCTTCTCAAACGGCACGCCGTCCTCCTTGACGTACTGCGACTGGCACATGACCTGCACGCGCGTGCCGACCGTCTTGGTGTCGGCGCCCGTGCGGATGTCGTAGAACATGAGCTTGGCGCCCGCGCGGCGGATGTTGAAGATGCGGCCCGCGATGCGCAGCTCCTTGCTCTTGTCCACATCGCCCGACTTGAGGTGGCCAAAGTCCTGCACAAACGTGTGCGTGTCGTAGTCCACCAGGAACTTGTGCGGGTACGGGTTGGGGTCGTTGCTCTGGAGCAGGCCCTCGATCTGCCGGCAGCGGATCTTGTAGTACTCGCGCGGGTCGAGGTCCTTCTCCGCCACAATCGGCACCGTGCCGCCCGTCGTCTTCTTGGGCGCCGTCGCCGCCACCTCGGCCGCCTTGGCCTGCTTCTTCTCGTCACGCTGGCGCTGCTTCTGGCGGCGCTTGAGCTCCGTCTTGGAGACCTATGGAGGGTGTTAGGGGAGTGTGCGGTGGTAAAGAGTGTACAGTGGGTGGTCCTGAGCCCTTGCAATAGTCCATTCTCTTTTTGTTTCTTCATCATCATCCTCCTCCTCCTCCTCCCTCAAATAGACTCACACGCTCGCCAGTCACTTCATCGAGATGAAGCTCAGCAGCAGCCGGCTCGGCAGCCGGCGCATTGGCCTGGGGTTGGGTATCCGCCATATTGATTCTGTTGATGGTGCGATGAAGAGTAAATTCGTCGTTGCAGGGTCGTCAATTTGCAGGACGGGGGGGGGAGTTGTCTATTTTTTGGGGGTGACTCAATGCGCCTCCTAAAAAAAATACATAAAAAATACTCTTTGTTGATGCGCTTAATACATTAGGTACATAGTGCTACTACTATTTGCCTGTGGCGAGGGGCGCTCCTTCCCTCCTCTCAATAAACCCTCTCAATCAACCGTGTTTCATGGCGGGGTTGTTGCAGTGTGGGCAAAAATTTTGTCATTTTGCCTTGCGGCCAAAAACGTAACTGTGGGGCACTCGGCCCAGTAGGCCCAGTAGCAAGCAGCCAAACGACGAAGCGACGGCTTGACATATTACCAGATTAGGAAACCGCGCAGTAGGTCGTTCTTTCCAGCGGGACACAACGTGGTGGGCAGGAGGGACGGGTAGTACCTCGCATTTTTTGCTGGTTGGCGTTTTTTTGAGAGTGTCAGAGGAAGGTAGGTGAAAGACGAAGAGCATTGAATTATGTGTTTCTCATAGACGGGCAATTGTATAGGCACAGACGAGCAGACGATGCCAGTTTCATCAACAAAAAATACCCTTTCTCTATATAGTACAGCGGGGGAATGGCATTCACCCCAAAAGAATGAGAATAAAAGGACAAGGGAGAATGGTAAAACAAAAAAAAGGCAAAATGGCAAAATGACAAGCCAAACGCAACATACGAAAACAAGAGGCAAATAAAAGCAGAGAATAGCAGGGAAAAGAGAATAGGACATGGCAGCCATGTCCAATGCTGGACAAATCCTGGAAAGTACAGAAAAAGGGAAACAACAAAAAAAAGAACGAGAAAACCTAAGTAAAAAATGAAACAAAAAATAAAAAATAAAATAAAAATAAAAATAAAACGCCGTCCCGAGAATGAGCACACATACAAGTACAAAGTTAAACGTCAACAAGATTCCCCCCCCCCCCCCCCCCACACTCACACTCTCTTTCTCTTTCCTCAATCCATCTGCATGGGGTCGCCTCCCATAGATGATGACGCTGCAGATGGCGTATTGGTCTTGGCCCGTGCCGCGCCGCTGCTGCCCACGGAGGACACCTTGTGCACGGGCAGACCAGCTGTGACAATGCCCGTCTCGGCCACCGAGCGAGGGACGCGCTGACCAGCGGTGCGCGCTTTGGAGTCCGTCTTGGAGTCCGTCTTGGAATCCGTCTTGGAATCCGTCTTGGAATCCGTCTTGGGCTGTCCCTTGACGGCCGAGTTGGGGGTATGCATGTGAGCAAACTCGTCGCCATCCTCCTCCAGTTCTGCATCGGCGTCCTTGTCGCTTCCTTCTTCGACGCCCGACGTATTCTTGGCTGTCAATGGCTGGCGTTGTTGAGTGGTTGTGTCTCCGTTCTCACGGCCGTCGTCTTGTTCGTCTGCTTCGTCATCTTCCTCCTCGTTGTCATTGTCGTTGTGATCATTGTCGTCGTTTTTGTCATTGTCACCGTCGCCATCGCCGTCGTCCCCCTCCACCTCCTCCTCATTGTCTCCTCCCGTCTCCTCGTCGTCCTCGCCGTGGCGGCTGTTGCTGTATACCCTCTCGGCATTCTCGCCCTTGCGGATCTTGGCGTTGTTGGTTTGTTGTTTCATAGCACGTTTGGCCGGCGGTGCCATGACATTCCCTGCTGTTTTTGATGTCCCAGATGCTGCTGTGCCTGCTGTTGCTGCTGCAGATGGAGCTGACACTGACTGCGATGACGACGATTCGGGCCCTGCACGGACGTCTTGAGTGCTTTGGCTCCGTGATGCTGCCGGGTTGGTTGTGACAGACGTCCCCGTCCCTGTTCCCGTCGCCATCTGTGTCTGCGGCGGCCGTGTTGACACAATGACATTCTTCCAGCGCTGAATGGCCGTGGCGACAATGGTGCTGAGGTCTGCATGACGGTCCTGCACTGTCAGGCCGACGCCCTGGGTGCCATTCGTAACGGCGGTATCCTGCAGGGCAAAGAGGACACGCTGGCTCAGGGGGATATGTGCGGGGGGCGCAATCTTGAACTCGCGCGGCTGCTGCAGACGCGTCAGCTGCTCGATCTGGCTCTTGAGGCTCGCGGCTTCCTGTGCAATGTCGGCCTGTTCCTCCTTGAGCTTGTCGATGGCCGTCTGCTTGGTGGCCACGCTGCGGGCCAGCTCAAGAACCCACAGCTCCGCCTGCCGCTCCGACGGGATAGTCTTCCAGTCGTCGTAGGCCAGGTCGAGGTGCTTGCTGGCCTCCTGCTCGAGCGCGTCGGCCGACTGCTCGGCCTTTTCGACAGCGTGCCGGAGGTCAACATTTTTGAACTGCGGCGGCGGCGGGTACTTGAGCTCCTCGTACATGGCCGTCGTGGCCACGGCGCACTTGACGCGCCATTTGCGGAACTCTTCTTTAAAGTATTCCTTGAGGGCGCGGTACTGCGTCTCGCCGGGCGGCGATGTCGACCAGGATGTCAGAGTCGGCAGCTGGGTGGATGCAAACAAGGTCGGTGGTGCTCGAAGACACTGAAGTGCCAGGGCGGGAAAGTTCATGGAGAGGGGGTCAAAGTCAAACGGCATGGATTCCATGTCGATTTGTTGCCTGTTTGTTAGTAAATGACGAGCGAGGGAAAGATCAAAAAAGTCTACTCACTTTGCTGCACGCCATGCATTGGTAAACTCGCGCAATGCCAGCTCGGCTGCTCGGGCATCATCCAGAGCGTCCTGGAGCTTTTGTTGTGCGTCAAGATTGGCCTTGCCGGCCATCCGAGAACTGCTGGTTCGGGCCAGTCCAGAGCCAAGACCAGCTCTGCCGCCAGCACCGACGCCACCTCCGGAGCTAGAGCCTGGCCGGCCAGCCGAGGCGCCTGCTGCTGCTAATGATGACGACGATGCTCCTCCACCAGCCGATGGATCCAGTGACGTGCCGCCCGTGATGACCTCGTTCATAACGCCTGTGGCCTCCCATCGAACACCGCCTAGTGGGAACATGGACGCAACGTCGTTGGTAGTAGTAGTAGCCGCCGACCGACCACGCGCACGCACAAGAGGCGACTGGGGCGTGGAGGCATGATCGTCCGAGTTGTCGTCGTCAGAATAGTCACCAGCACCACCCCTGGCGTCCTTGGAGTCCTTGGTGCCGTGTCGGGAGCGGCCGGTGGTGGTGGATGCTGCCGAGGGTGTGCCGGCGACGGGGGTGGACGTGTTGCGGCGGCGCAGCGATCCCTTTGGCTGTCGACGGGTCACGCCGCCGCGCAGACGACGAATCTCGTCGACGTTGTGGATGCCGTCGGCTCGTTTCGGGTTGCGTTCCTTGATGTAGAGGTCGAGGTGGCGGCCGAGCGAGGATGACGTGAAGGCCTGGCCGCAGTAGGGGCAATTCTTGTCCTTGACGGCCTTGGGCGTGTTGTCGTCGGCGTTGTTTTTACTGCCGGCAGCTCCGGCGATCCCGGACATGTCGTTCATATCGGCCATTTCGGTGGCGTCGTTCACGTCAGCAATATCGGCCATGGCAGATTCTGCGGGTTCCGCGGGTTCTGCGGATTCTCTCTCGGGTCCCTCCCCCCTTTCCGAATCGGCCGGCCGATAAGAAAAGGAGAAGAGCGAGAGAGAGAGACGCGAGTTGAACTTGTTTTCTCTTTCCGTCGGTTCCCCCTCTTTGTTGTCCCCGTCCTTTCTCCGTCCGTCGTCCGTCATGAGATGCGAATCACGATGCTGGTCGTAGCAACATCCATGGAGGCGCGTCCAAGAAAAGCAGGCGAAGGAATGACTGGTTGTCGACACATAAATAAAAGCAAATAAAAAACCCGTAAAAAATAGGAGAAGCTCGTCCCCAGCCCCAGCTTCAAGGAATGGCGTTAAAAACCAACAGGTAAAAACACACAAAATAAAAAAAGAACACACGCAGAGCAAAAAAAGGACGGGCTGCCGGCCATCAAATAGACGCCCTGGGAGGGGGCGTGCAAGTAGTACTTGTAAACGTGGTAATCGGCGTTGCTTTTGCTCTCTTGTAATTTTCGGTTCCTTTTTTTTTTTGCTTCTTGGGAGTCGGGAGGTTCTGGTATTTCAACTTTGGGGCCTTTTTTGGCTCTTTTTGGCTTGGTTTTTGTTTGATGGAGTCCCGCTGGGGGTCGCTGGAGTCGCTGGAGTTTGCTGGAGTCGTTGGCGGTTGGCTGTCTCCGCAGAGGTACCGTTGGCCTCCTGGGTACAGTTCGACTAATGTATCCTGTACCTCGTGTACTTGCCGTCAGAGCAAGCTCCACGGAGGAGGGCGGAATTGGCGTGCTTCGGGCAGTTCGTTTTTTTCTTTACAAGGAAACAGCAAGGGGATCGTTGCGTGATGAAATGTCGTGCACTGATATAAAAAAGGCCGAAAAAAAGGTCCTTCAGGCCAGGGTCGGAGACAAAACCTGGGAATCGGCATAAAAAAAAAGAAGCCGTTGCTTTGGGCGGTGGTAGGTGATATAAAAAGAACAGACAAGCAGAGAAAAGCAGCCACAGGGCAGCACGAGCAGCCCAAAAACAGGCACGCATGCAAGGTACAAGGTACAGAAAGGGGTAGTCCTGGACAAAGTACCCTTTATTCAGCCTGGTACGAAAACGGTTTTTTAGGCGCTAGCAGGGGGGGACCTTCTTGGGCTCCGCCCGCTTGCCATGCAGGGCACTCGCAGCTTAATCTCAGGGTCTTTTTTCGCCGTAAAGCTCCACAATCTCACAGACAGCCTTCCCGACTCTGCTCCTCCTATTTCGACGTGCTGGGCGATAGAAATGATGAGGTTTATTTTGCAGAATCCTAGAGGATGTGGTTTTGTTGCGACGCGTTTTCAGCAGATAACGCTTCAACCGAGCTCAAAGGATGAAACACGGCAAAATACGGTGTTGGAAAGTACATATAAAGTATCTGTGCGCTCTGAAACTGTAGACAGCTACTTTGCCTGGACATGAGCTTGTGAGCCGCTTAGGTTCCCGTCTTTGGTTGACGGTAACGAGCTTGGACCACGGCGAGGTACCGTTCGCTTCTCTCTCTCTCTGTCTCATCCCCCCCACACATGCCGTAGCTGCCGATCGGTGACGCAAAGACAAGCTCTCTCGCGTAATATTGGCATTATTTTCTCTCTCGCTCTGCGTGAGATACAGATACATCTTACTAGCAGGATGACGAGACCACGATCTCATGCCTTTGGTAAGACAACTCTCCTGGGTGTCAGTGGCTGCCGTAAGACACTGGCCTTGACGGTGCGTGCTTTGTCGTTATGTACCGAATACGCGTGTTGGAGTCATGATGCGCTCGTAAATGCACTGGTGATAGCCCTCCCTCTTGAGACTTGCAATGAAGGTTGTCTGCATCCGATGCTGCAGTCTTTTTTTATTACGTTCGAAAATACCAAGAAAAATTCCCAAAAGTGGTTGTCGTACGGGGTTCATCGTACGTGATCGTATATTTATGTATGTAATATTTGCGTGGATGGTCTCACCCAGGCCCGCAACATGTAAATGTACATGTTTTGTTTGCGAGGTATCGTGTGCTGACTCGTACCTCTACAACAGCAGTTGCTTGTGGCACCAAAAAAGGCTGGCCGCCCCTTTTCCTTGCACCGCGCCATTGACGCAAAAAAGGAGCTTGCTGTTGCTAATAAAAGAGATTGACACCAAAAAAAAAAGGAAAAAGAAATAAATAAAAACGTCTCAATCAAAGCGAGTCAGTCTGATGCAATACAAAAGAGAGTCAACAAGCATAATCATAAGAAGTGGGTGAGACATGCATATGCTGGGAGTGAGGAGCTGGGAAGAGCTTGTGCACTGCTCGTATTTCTCTCGTAAAACGTCCTTCGTGCGTAGTACATGCATTGAGAAAAAGGTCAAAGAGATTTGAATACCAAGAGAGAGAGGGAGGGAGGGGGAGGGGAGCAGTAAACAGACAACAATGCCGTTGAAGCTGTGCCGGCAGCCGATGTAACCCTTCGGAAGAAGGCCCGGCGCGTGATATCGGACAATGCTTTATGGGAAAACACAGGTGGAGTAAAAAGAGTAAGATGCCGACCAGAAAAAGCACTCGGACATGATTCCAGTGATTACCTTTTGTGAGAGGTGAGCCTTTCTCGCTGACGAATTTTTCGAGTGTTTACTCCGGAGATGCAGTAAGATAGGTAGGTACGGATACTGCCACAGATCACCGAATGCTGCTCGTGACATATCACGTGAATCATCACGTGCTATCGCGACGGGCGCAAAGAAGTCGTCGCGTTGATGATTCTAGCCTCATCGGCGCCTCCATCTCGTGCGCATACGCATCGATTCCCCTCTTTCCATTGACTCAACTGGCGCACTGTCGCGACACCTCCGGCAGACTCTGGAACTTTATACGCGATTGAGCAGCATTGACACCAGGTGTTGCTGCGGCACACGGGCACTTTGCCAGGCAACCATCTGCGCTGGTTTTTCCCTCAATTTTTACCCTGTCATCACGATGCCTCCGGGTATGTGCGCGCTCTCCCTCTTTTCTCCCTTTTACAAAGAGTTCCTTTTTTATTCTGAAATTATTTTTGTCGCAAGTATGCACTGTTTCTGACTTTTTTTTTTTCTGTGTACAGCTCTGAGCGATGATGAAATGTCCGATGCTAGCGGCGTCGGGCCGGTGACGACGCCGCCGACGGGATCAAAGCGCGGCGTCAAGACGGCGTCGCGCGCCAACGCAAGCGGATCTGACAGCGACGAGCGGTCGGCCAGCCCTACGGACCAGCTCGATGGAAGCAGCCGTCGCGGCAATGCGCGCCAGGCGGCACGGGAGGCGGCCAAGGCTGTTGAGACCCGGGTTGAAGAGAACGAAGAAGATGACGACGAGGATGACGAGGAGGGTGAAGAGTGAGTTGCTTACTTTTTTTTTTTGACGGGAGGCGGGCACTATTGATACTGGATGTCCCTGACTAACACATTTTCGTCACTAGGTACGAGGTTCAGGAAATCGTGGGCCACATGGTTGATGTAAGTTGGGAGGAGAAAACGGAGCAATGGCACGACTCAAGACGCTCATTCACTAACACGACCCTCCCTCTTCCTTGCAGGATGATGGCGAGTTTCGCTTCCGCGTGGTGTGGAAGGGCTACGAAAACCCCGCCGACCACACATGGGAACCCGAGGACAACCTTGCCGACAATGCGTCCGAGATTCTCAGCGAGTACATTGCCAAGGTGGGCGGACGGGAGAAGCTGAAGGAAAAGCCCGGCAAGGGCCGGAAGCGGCGCAACCCGCCGAGCGCCAGCGCGACACCCAGCAAGTCGACGCCGACGGCATCCTCGGGCACCTCGGCCAAGCGGGCGCGCAAGACGGAGGACCCGTCCGACTACTATCTCGAGGACCACCCGCTGGACCGCGAGGCCACCGACGACCTCAAGACGCCGTTCAAGCCGCCGACGGGCAGCTGGGAGGACGACGTGGTGGACGTGGAGATGTTCCGCGACGAGTCGGACGAGCTGCGCGTGTACCTGACATGGAAGAATGGCGTGCGGTCGCAGCACTCGGCCAAGCAGGCCTACACGCGCTGCCCACAGAGGATCCTGAGCTTTTACGAGTCACGCATTTCGTTCAAGGCGGCCGGCAAAAACTAAAAAAGAAAAAGACAAAAAAAAGAAAAAGAGGATCATGGAGATGTTGGGCAAAGTCGAAGTATTGGGTCGGCTACTGGAGGCTAGGACAGGACTGGGACAGGGTTGGTATCGAGCAGGTTTGATTTTTCTTTTATGTGTTTTTGCTTTTGCTCTTTGCCTTTCCTTTTCTCCTTTCGTGGATTTGCGTTTTTCTCTTTTTCTCCGTTTTGGTCTTTGTGGAGTTTCTTTTTTGTTTTGCTGCGTCTTGCCCATTTGTCCAGCGTTGCCTTCCATTGTTGTTTACTTTCACGTTCCTTCTCCCTCCTATTTCCTTTGTACGGTACAGCCCTGGGCCGCGTTCCCATGAGAAAGGAGATGGACAAAGAGCAGGGCCATTTTTTTTTCTCTATTTGTATGGATTTGGCGATTGGGCGTCGCTTAGCAATTGCGTCAATGTAAGATATGTATTCAATATGTATTCAAATTAATCCAGTTTTAAATTTTTTATTTTCCCCTATATTTTCTATTTCGTTTATTATGTCTCATAGGCGCAGGCTGGGAATCATCGCGAGCATCCATTCGCATCATGCCAGAAAGGAGCGGATGTTCCGGGACATACGGCACCGGACAGTGACGGGGTCGCTCTGGTCGCCGGTCGCATTGCCGTTGTCAGGTGGCTGGGAAGCAGGGGCCCCCTCTGCAGAGGTGCCGCTAGCGTGGTGCTTCCAGGAGGCTGGCAGGCGAACTGCAGGCAAACTGCAGGCAAAAGGTAGCCAAAATGCAGCAAAATGCAGGTGCAACGGCAGACCGATGCAGGGAGATGGCGCTAGAGTGGATCCCGACAGGCACGAGGAGACGCGCTGATTGGCGGGTGCAACGCGTCAGCCAATGCAAAACCGCGCCCCCGTCATTTTGAATTCTGCCCAGCCTTGCGATTTTATTGACTTTTTGCCAAAAAAGGGTGGCGGGGCAACGCCGGAGCAACGTATTTGAAGCGCAGTGACGGACGACGAGTCTTGGCTGCGATGTAGATACTGCCTATTCTCTTTGAATTTTTCTTGCTTTCTTGGAACTTTTTGACAAATTTTGAAGATTTTTCGAAATCCGAGCTTGATTCCCCGATTCTCGCATCGACAAGGACCAATTTATTTTCTTGGGTTCATCGTCTTCATTCCAGTCACATCTCACTGTGAGTTCCTATTCTTCTGATGCACGGCTCCGGCTCCCTTCAATTCCAGTCCATTTTTACTAACAAGTCCAGCCGCATTCCTCTCTTACCTCTTCCTCTTTCTCCTTCTTCCTCTCCTCGTCCTCATTCCAGTCGACCACACTCTCCAACCGCCAAAATGAAGGAAAACGACGTCATCGCCCTCATTATCATCCTCCTCTTCCTTTTCTTGGCCGCCATTGCCTTTGGCATCTACCGGCTGGTGACGATTGCACGGCGCAACGTCAGCATCACGTCGAGTTCCAGCAGCGGCAGCACGAGCACTTCTGCTGTTTAATGTGAAAAAAAAAGCACAAGAAAACCCAAATACGAACGGGCAAAAAAAAAAATCAACAGGAAAAACACGACAAAAAAAACGACGGATGGGAAGACGGTTTTTATTGACGCAACGAGACGACGGCGCCTAATTTCTTTTTTCTCTTCGTTTTTTTCTTCTTTTTTTACTCTTCGACATTGATTACCGACACGGCTTGCCGACAGATATGAAGCGGCCCAACTGCATCACATACCACTGGCGTTATTTTTGACGGGACATGATCTTTCACCGGCGTTTTTTTGGACACATTTTTGATTTACTCCTGATCTCAATTTTCATGGTTGGCTATATTTGCGGCTTTATTTTTCTCTTTTTTGGATTATTTTCTGCGACATCCCTTTTTTATTTTTTTCCCTTTTCTGAGCAATGAGATCAAGCTGTATGTATATAGAACCCTGACCCTTGAGCGATTTTTGATTTTTTCGGTAGATAGATATGACAAGCAATGGATGACAATCTCCAACACTGTTTTATTGTCCCATGAGTTCAGTGGTGAGTGACTTGGTTGATGTGTGACGCAATTGACGCCTGTGACAAGCTGTCTTTCTCGATGCGAGAGCGGGCAGTAATGCTACATTTCGCATGAATTCCTGTGAAATTTGCCTGTTTTCTCATTCTATTCCTCTTTTTTTTTTTTTTTTTTCAAAAGTAAACACATAGTATTATAAAATCATGGACCCGACACGACGATTTGGGCGTGCAGACTGCACAGACTTGGATATTGGCATACTGGACAACCTACAAAACCTGCCAAATCTGGAAATGGATCATCTTGCGAGCAGCATGGCTGCCGAGGATGCCCTGGACGACTTGAGCTTGAGCAGCAGCATCTACAGCAATGACAGTGCCATTCCGAAGCCACTCCTCGACACCACGGCTTCCACCGCCTCCACCCTTCAGCACCAGCCCGTGCCGCTGCGCAGTGCATTGTGTGTTCTCGGCCAGGTGAGTCTGCACATGGCCGGGCTTCGACAGGGCCATCAGGAAGCGATGCAGCAGCTATCGGCGGCCGAGAAGCACGCACAGGACAAGGCGCAAGAGTTCTTGGTGTCGGAGCTGGATGGCGACAGCGGCAAAGACGGCCTCGACGAGGGCGGCGCTGTGATCCATGGCGTCACATCGATGGTCATGAGCCCCGGGCCAACGGCACAGGCCAGGTACTTGGCAGCATCATCCACCGACTTGGCGCCTCTCTCGGCAGCCGCTGTCCGTGTGCAGACGCTCAAGACGCAGGTGCAGGAAGCCAGCCGGCGTTTGATGGCAGCCGAGCGCCTCCTGCTCTGGCCGGCTCTTGCGCGGTGGCAAAGGGCCGTCGCCGATGCACGAAACCAGCCACATACAACACGTGTGCAGTCAACAGAGGAACGGCCCTCTTGGCGCAGCAGCGGCAGCAGAAATGATGACAGCAGCGATGAAAACGGTATCGTGCAGAGCATCGAGCAGGTCCTACCGCGTCTCAGCCGACAACACCTGCAGCGTCTTTTGGATCGTATCGTGAGGACACTGAACAGCGGGTACGCAGGCGTCCAAGATGATCCTCCACAAACTTTTATTTGATTTTTTTTTCTTTTATTTTTGGCCACCGATAAGTCGTTCCTTCCATTTCACTTCCATAGCTCAATACTCAAAATGAAAAGCTCTCCCATACCAAATCCTCACCGGCCAGCGATGACTGCAGTTCCTGGAGCATCTTTTCACCGGTGCAGATGTAAATCTTGCGCTTTCCTGCCGGCCGCCGACCGTCCTCGTGCACGGAAACAATATCCGAAGGCGTCATTCTGCGGCCCCTGATGACGGTTGCTCCTGCTGTGGTGGAGATCTTGCCTGATGCGTCCGATATGTGTGGTTCGCCCTTGGCATTCTCCAAAACATCCGTGACAAACAGTGTTGTATGCTGCGCCAGGCCGCGGATACGCGTGAAACTGTCGACGGCCAATGGCAGATCGGCCGCGCGCAGACTCCAGAGCACTGACCACTTGGGCTCATAGCCATGATGGCCGTCATCCCGCAGCAAGCCGGGCGCCTGTGCGAGCAGGGGCGTAATGCCGACACCGGCAGCAACGTAGATGCTCTCGACAGGCTCGACAGGCTCGACAGGATCTGCATTCTGTCCCAGCGACAAGGGCATACGAAACTCGTCGTCGCCACCAAAGGCGAGCACAGGAATCTCGAGCCCGGCACGGACATTGTACCGCCACAGATAGTTGGTCACGGGTCCGTGGCGACGCAGGGTGACTTCCAGCGGAATCTCTGTTCCTGGACGTATTGCCGACGGTGATGACATTGATGGCGGCGGGCTGGAGATGGTAAACGTGCGGATGTAGTCGTCGTTGAGAGACTGCGGATCGTCGTTGCGCATATGCGAGTATCCGGCATCGAGCTCGCCGCGAAAATCGAGCGTGATGTACTGTCCTGCATGCCATGCAAGGGTGCCCCTCTGGGACGCTCCTGAGGCCACTTCGGGGGTTACCGTAAAGGAGAAGCGGCAGACGGTCGGCGTCAGCTCCTGCCGTCCAACGAGCGTGGCCGTGGCCATGGGCCTCGTGTCGAGGGCCACGTTTTCGGCCGCGTGCTTGCCCAGCTCAGAGCGCAGCAGTCGCAGAGGCGGGTTATAGGGCGACTCGTCGACGGGCTTGCCGCGAAACGGGAGGGCATCTGCGACCAGGATGGCACGGTCGACGGTGATGTGCACGGCCACTTTGGTGTGAGGGAGGTAGGCCGTGGCATCGGCGCCGACCAGTGTGCGCGTGCGGCCTGTCAGGTAGAGAGCGTCGCCCGTCGCCATGTTGGGCACGACGAGGCCGACGACGGGCTTGACGTGGAGGTTGCCGAGCGTCTGGTAGAGCCGGTTGCCCGAGAACTCGGGATAGACGAGCTCGAGTACTTCTTCTCCGGCAAGGCCACCTTTCTTATTGCCCACGACGCGCAGAAAGCCCGGAGCGCCGCCGCGGTGGTTCGTGTCCATGGACTCGCCGCTGGTCGACGACATGAAAAAGACGTCGGCCCGTCGAATGAGATGTATGCCAGCCCGGGGAAGTGAGTGGCTGCCGTCTGCGTTTTCGGAATTTCCCTTCTTGTCCGAATCGTAGACGAGACGGGGCCGCGGCATCCGGGGTGTGATTTGCTTTCGATTGATATACTTGGGGCAGTTGCCCAGGGCTTCCTGGACAGACATGGCAATCTGCACATCACCGACTCGGCCACCGCCACGGCCGACCTTGTCCGTCTCGCTCGCAGGTCGAGGAGTGATGCCTCCAGCGCGCATCCGGCCGGCCAGCTTCATGCGGCCACGGGTCATGAAATTGATACCCAGACCAGACATGAGGGGCCCAGCATCGGGTCCAGCGTCGGCATCCGAGTACCGCTTTATGACGCTGCCGTCATCGTTGACGCTGTTGTGGTCCGATGAACTCGATGACTCTGACGGAAAAAGGAGAGCACGCATCACAGGATCATGGTCCATGGCCACAACGCTTTGCACGCCGAGAACGCCGGGCGCGACGGGGAGGGCCATCCCTGGCTGGCCGCCCACAAGCGTCGTCCATGGACGCCCGTCACGGTCCAGCGCGCCAAGGGCCACCACGGGATACGCGGCCACGCGCTGAGCATGAAACGCAGTAAAAGCAGGACTCGTAGGGTTGGGGTTGTCGGCAGTGAAGTGCGGGCCGTTGAGGAGACTGTGGATGGCCACCTCGCCAGCATGCCACTGGCACGGAGGTCGGTCCTCGAGGGTGGTCATTGCGGGCGGATGAAGAGTATGAGACACGATCAAGTGTATTGGTAGGGTGTTGATGGGTAAGAAAGGTTGATATAACGGTTGATTTTAAAGATGACCATCAAACCCAAAAGACAGAAAATAGGTATGGGAGATTGTGAATACCGACCTTGGCCGTTGGTCCATGACATCACTAGGTGCTCATGGCGAGAGTGCGCGGTAACAATCCGGCTTTTATCCTCAGCGCGGCAGGCCCAGAAAGGATGTTGCTACGCTTGCAGACGTGTTGTTGAAGAGGGGGTGCATCGCAAAGAGTATGATGCAAGAGGATTTGCCCGCTCGGTGCCAAGAGGCGCCATCTGTAAGTACAGGGTACTTGTGGTACTTCAATTTGTGTGAGAAACGCGCACTGACGCATGTACCTGGTACATTTGGCTTATGTCCCAGCAGACGGCTACCATCCATGGAACTGGAGGTACGGAGTACTTGCCAGTCTGCATCAAACCACGTCGACAAATCCTTCCCCATACAAAGGTGCCATTCGGATGGGCTGTCTCAAAGTCATGCAGATGCTCAAATGTGCGACTCGCCGGGGATGTCTTGCAAGACGGCGAGCATCTCACTGCGCGCCCTCCCTTCCATCCGTCTTACATCGGGAGTCCCTCTGTACAGGTACAAAGTACTTTGTGCATGTATCAGATTTCCATGGTACGCGCATTGCCCCCCTTGCACCACAGTGACATTAGCTGTTTTAATGCCGCCACCCAATATGCCAGCAAATCAAAACTCCGCTCTAATCGTACAGCCACCGTCATTGGGTAGCCAGGCCCGCTCGCCTGCATCGCCCCTGCACCAGGCGTCGTTTTGAGTTTTTAGTGCATGGGGGGCCCTGTATTCCCGCGCGCTGTGCCCCTTTTTCGGCATCCCCATCCTGTCCTTTTTTCTCTCCAACCAAACGACACGACCAGTAACGCGGAGCCCAAAGATTGCCATGGGATCGTCAGCAATCCCTGTCTATTGCAACTGATTTGGACATCTCTTGTTTTTTTTCTTGCCTTTTTTTCTTTCCCGCCCACTTTGGTCGTGTGTCGTGTCCTCTGGCCCTTGTTTGACCCGTGCACGGGATAGT
Source organism: Intubia oerlemansii (assembly GCA_020002355.1). Taxonomy (NCBI): domain Eukaryota; kingdom Fungi; phylum Ascomycota; class Sordariomycetes; order Ophiostomatales; family Ophiostomataceae; genus Intubia; species Intubia oerlemansii. Next base: position 32,951 of record JAGKRZ010000091.1, read on the forward strand.
CTACCATTGTTGACGATCTCTCTCTTTCTTCTCGACTGCCGTCATTCTTTTTAATTGTCCCTTTTTTTTTCCCATTGTCTTGCGTTCTTCTTGCTCTCAAGTCACTCCTTTTTTTAGTCCCCCAACTCCATCCCTCGCCATCCTCACTCGCGCTCTCTCTTTTTCTGTCCGAGTGACATGCGCCGAACCTCTGTCTCGCTGCCGACCAACAGACGCTCTCACGATCCTCACGAGAAGCCCGCTCGCTACAGCGTTCATCCCCCTCCTACAACCACGCTGGAGCGTACAACCGCCTGGATGGCGCAAGCCAAGCAGACGAGATGGATCAAGGCGGCCGCCGTCCTGTCGGTCGTCTTCTTCCTCTTTTACTACTTTTCGCCCCAGGGCGTCGATCTCTACCACGGAGGTGAGAATAAACATCAGATCAAAGGTCAAAAAAAAAGTCCTCTCATCGTCATCATTTGCTAACCAAAACATCACCAGCTTCGCCAGCCCCTGTTGTTCCCGAGGCTGAAAAGGCCGTGACCGCTCCCGCGACTCCTGCCGCCCCTGTTTCCCACCCTCCGCCCGCTGCCGCTGCTCCGGCTGCTGCTCCTGCTGCTCCCGCTGTCGAGGACCCTGCTCCTGCTGCTCCGGCACCCCCGCCGGCTGTCGCTGCCCCTGCCGCTCCTGCTGCCCCTGCTGGCCAGGCCCCTCCGGCCGCTGCTGCCCCCGCGTCGCCGGCTGGCAACAAGGCCAACAAGGGCCAGGCCCCTCTCGACAAGTCGTACGGCACGGACCGCTGTGAGCTGTCGAGCTCGCCCGACAAGCCCATCGTTCAGTATGTGCTCATGATTGACGCCGGCAGCACGGGCTCGCGCATCCACATCTACAAGTTCAACAACTGCGGCGCGAGCCCCGAGCTCGAGAACGAGGTGTTCAAGCAGACCAAGAAGATCGAGGGCCAGAGCAGCGGTCTCAGCGCGTACCCCGACGACCCGGAGGCGGCCGCGCACAGCCTGGACATTCTGCTCGACGAGGCCATGCGCGAGGTGCCCGACAAGCTCAAGTCGTGCACGCCCATTGCCGTCAAGGCGACGGCCGGTCTGCGTCTGCTGGGCCCCGAGAAGAGCCAGCGCATCCTGGACGCCGTGCGCAAGCATCTCGAGAACGACTACCCCTTCCCCGTGCAGTCGGCCGAGGAGGGCGGCGTGGCCATCATGGACGGCTCGGACGAGGGCGTGTACGCGTGGATCACGACCAACTACCTGCTGGGCAACATTGGCGGCCCCGAGCACGAGCAGACGGCGGCCGTCTTTGACCTGGGCGGCGGCTCGACGCAGATTGTGTTTGAGCCCGACTTTAAGAGCATGGGCGCGGCGAACCAGGCGATGGCCGAGGGCGACCACAAGTACGACCTCGACTTTGGCGGCCGCCACTTTGCGCTGTACCAGCACTCGCACCTCGGCTACGGCCTGATGAGCGCGCGCGACGCCATCTACGCGGCGCTGATTGAGGATCTGCAGGAGGCGCACAAGGAGACGACCAAGGGCGGCGCGGCCACGGGCGCCAGCGAGTCGCTGGCGTGGGCCGAGTCGACGATTGTCAACCCGTGCTTCTCGGCAGGCATGGAGAAGACGGTCAAGGTCAAGCTGGGCGACAAGCACCCGCTGGGCAGCGTGGCCGAGTTCAACATGACGGGTCCCAGCAAGCCGGCGCCGGCGCAGTGCCGCAGCCTGGCGGAGCGCATCCTGCGCAAGGATGCCGAGTGCAAGCTGGCGCCGTGCTCGTTCAACGGTGTGCACCAGCCGCCGATTGGCAAGACGTTTGCCAAGGAGGCCGTGTATTTCCTGTCGTACTTTTTCGACCGCACGCAGCCGCTGGGCATGCCCGACTCGTTTACCATTCGCGAGATGCACGAGCTTGCCGGCACCGTGTGCTCGGGCGACAGCGCCTGGGACGTCTTCTCGTCCATCCCGGGCGCCCTCGACGAGCTGCGCGACCGTCCCGAGCACTGCATGGACCTCAACTTTATGCTGGCCCTCGTGCACACGGGCTACGAGATGCCCATTGACCGCGAGGTCCGCATTGCCAAGAAGATCAAGGACAATGAGCTCGGCTGGTGTCTGGGTGCCAGGTGAGTTTTTGCCATGTTGCTGATTTTCTCTCGCTCTTTCTCTCTTTTCTGTGCCATTCATACTGACATACTTTTTCTAGTCTCCCTCTTTTGTCCCAGGAGTCTGGCTGGTCCTGCAAGCTGACCGAGGTCCACCCTTGAGTCCCCCTTCTCGTGTTTCATGCTTTTTTCTTTTGCAGAGTACATGTTTTTGGCTTGGGCTGCGTACAAAGTATAATATGCAGTCGCAGACACTTGTCGTCTTGGTCTGCGTCTCGGTCTTGAATGTGCAAACGGCGTTGATTCGGTTTACTTTTTGGGAAAGTATCTTCCTTTCGACTGTCTTCTTTTAATTTTTTTTCTTCTCGTTTTACTCTTGTTTAACTCTTTTTCTCTTCTGCTACCCTTATTTTTGTTTTCTCCCTGTTTCCTTGGATGTCCATTTTTATTTTTTTTGAGGGACTGGCAATATATACTACATAACGTCATAGAGAACCAAAAAAGCTTTTCACTTTTATTCGTTTGTCGCTCTCTGTCTGTGTCTCTCTTGCTCTCTCTCGCCCTCTCACTATCATACGGGAGGCACGACAGATGCGAGAACATCATCAATAACGTCTTCGGGACTTACGCCCTCGAGCAGTGCCCGGACGGCTGCCTTTTCGCTGCCCCATTGCAGACTGCGCTCATGCACGGCGTCTACCGTGTTGGCATCAATATCGGTGCCAGTACTCGCACCATCTTCTTGAGGAGGCGCCGCCACGGTCCGGAGACGGTGCAAATATGTCTTGCGGGCCGCCAGCGCCACAAGGGCCGGCGTGGCATAGTCGAGGCGGTGCAGCGGCGCGAGACAGCGGATGAGCTGGGCAAAGTGCTTGGTGGCCAGGGGCGACACGCTGCTGATGCCCGCCGTGCTGGATCCGATGACGGCAACGGCCCGGTGCACGCGCAAAAAGGCAACAATGTTCATCTGGTACCGCATCACCTCCATCTCCACGCGCACCTTGGCGGCGAGGCTGGCCAAGCGGTCAATGTCAGCGCGTGTCAGCGATGACGGGGCCATGCCGGGGTCGGGGTGACCAAACGAGGTTTTCTGCCCCTTGTGTGTATCTCCCTCATCCCTTTCTTCGCAGTTGGGAAACCCGTCGTCCGGGTCGTGCCAGTGGCCCATGGCAAAGAAGTCGTTGAGATGGGCCGTCAAGTGCGGTGCTCTGCTGCTCGAGATGTCGTTGCTTCCGCCGCCGCCGCCTTGATGGGAGCCATCCCAAAAGAAGCCACGCTCAGCAGCCACGACAGCCACGAGCAAAAACGGAAAGGGTGTCGATTGTGTTGTGTAGGCTGTCTTGGGGCCGCTGCTGATGATGCGGCTGCGCAGGATCTCGAGAACGGCCATTTGGACAGCCTCTGGAGCGCGGTTCAAGTTGTGAGCGACAATGACATTAGGCACAGAGCTACCATTGTTGCTGCTGCTGCTGCTGCCGCCGTTTTCGTGCCTGTCATTCTCGCTGCCCATGCCAGCAGTCGCCGCAGCTGGGAGGAAAAGGGCGGACATCAGGTCGTCCACGGTGGTGTCTGCGTGACAGTGCACGACAGCACACGACAGACCAAAGATGTTTCTGGAGATCTGAAAGGGTTAGCTGTCCAACATTCTGTCGTATTTGCTTTTCTTCGCTATTTCTCCCTCGTCCCTCTTCCTTACCAGACCTAGCTCTTCAACAAGATCATCGACAGCATCCTCGGGGGCCCCAATCACACAGTGCTCGTTGCTCATCAGCGAGAGGAGAATGGCGAGCTCGAGATCGCTCAGGTCGTGCACCCGGTCGACAAGATCGCCATCGCCGCCGTTGTCGGCCTCCATTGTCGCGTAAAGTGACTTGTCGGTGGGCTGTTCAACCTGCCGGCATTGTGCTGCCCTATTGCCACGAGTGTAGCATGGAAGGAAGGGGATAGGAGAGAGTGTGGGCAGAAACAGAGCGCGCAAAAACTGCTGGACACGAGATTCTGCCAATCCCGCTGGCGATGGGTATGACGAAAAGGTGGGTGTTTTGTATGGTAGGCAGTACACGTAGTAGGCAGTATTCGATATAGGACGGGCTCGACCACCTCCCAATAGCCGAAAAGAGACGGTATGAGAGAGAGGTTGTCGGGAATGGTTTAGCGCGTGATAAGGTACCGCTGCTGCCATGTTCGTGCAGTACGGAGTACCTGGCTCTTGTACCTGGTGATGCGCCTCTTTGCTGACTCAAGGGTGACGGTGGATCCGTCATGCGTACCGGCGGGGTAGACAGCATGCAAAATAAGGCGTGATAGTACGCAGCAAGTACAGTGCAACACTGTCACTGGGGCCACAGGGGGGGTGTGTGTGTGGCAGACCAGAGAGCGGGTGCCGCCTACCTACGAGTAAAAGCCCACCGCCTGCCTATGGTGGTCAGCTGCCCAGCAATCAACCACCACCGTCATTGAGAGAGAGAGACAAGAGAAGACAGTCGCTCCTCATCAACGCCATCTGCCAAACAACATCCACTGCCACCTCCGACGACACGGCATCGCACGACACACACATACACGAGCACTCGACGTCATCTCTCGAGTCTATTGAACCATCGACCTTGTCCCCTCCTCCCCCCTTCTCTTATTAAACCGACGCGTCGGGGGATCATCGATCGCCTTCCTCTCCCAACCAACTCGAAGCCTATCCCATTTATCACCGTTTCGCGCCCCCGGACCCGTGTCCAATTTCCGCAGCCATGGCCTCGAGAAAGAAGGTTTTGCTAAAGGCAAGACACAACAACTCTTTGTTTTGGGGAAATGCGCGACGCAAAATGCTGACCGTCAACTTTAGATTATCATCCTCGGCGACAGCGGTGTCGGCAAGACGAGCTTGATGAACCAATATGTACGGACCCCGGCATCGTTCTTTCTTCTATTCCTCGTGTCCGACAAGAACTGACACACCTGCTCTCAGGTCAACAAAAAGTTCAGCGCGAGCTACAAGGCGACCATTGGCGCCGACTTTCTGACCCGCGAGGTCCCCGTGGAAGACCGCCAGGTGACGATGCAGGTGCGTGTGATCTCTCAGCGCTGTCCATTTTTTTTTTTTGCCATGAAGGGCTCAGCTAACATTGATTCTTTTCTTTCTTCTCCTCGACAGCTCTGGGACACTGCTGGTCAGGAACGCTTCCAGTCACTAGGCGTGGCTTTCTACCGCGGCGCCGACTGCTGCGTCCTCGTCTTTGATGTGAACAATGCCAAGAGCTTTGAGGCTATTGAGGGCTGGAGAGACGAGTTTCTTGTCCAGGCATCGCCGCGCGATCCCGACAACTTTCCCTTTGTATGTCGAGAAAGATTGGAGGGGGAGGCTGGCGGTCATCCTACAATGGTGGATGTCATTGCTGACTATATCTTCTTTTTTTCTGCAGGTCGTTCTCGGCAACAAGATTGATGTCGAGGAGAGCAAGCGGGTGGTGAGTATTGCATGTCCCATTCTTTTTTTTATGGACAGCTCTCTCTAACAAATGGCCTGCTGGCCGTGTTTTAGATTTCGACGAAGCGCGCCATGACGTTCTGCCAGGCACATGGCATCCCCTACTTTGAGACAAGTGCAAAGGAGGCCATCAATGTCGAGCAAGCATTCGAAGGTGAGTTCTTTCTCTCGACTGTCTCGCGAATGACCGGGTCTTTCTCGCTTGCGCTTTTCCACGTGGCACAAAAAAACAAGGGACAGTATAGCTAACGGCTGTTGCATTTCAGTCATTGCCAAGAATGCCCTGCTCCAGGAGTCTGAGGAGTTCAGCGGCGACTTCCAGGACCCCATCAACATCCACATTGAGAACGACAGAGACGCATGCCCTTGCTAAACGCTGCCGCAGCGTCGCAAAGTTGATGTGTTTTGTATATGTTTTTGAGTGTGGGTGAAAGGCGAGATGGGCCAGAGAGCTACCCTCGTTTTGTTTGTCTAGAAGAAGCACGGGAGTATTCTATCCCTCTCCGTTGGTGCTGCTCTCTTGTCTATATCCCGTTTTGTTTAATTGTTTTTGCTTTCAAGCCGACCTAGTTCGTCCCCGTTGTTGCACCTCTCTGTTGTTTTGTTATCTTACTGTTTTGTTCCATGCTTTTACCTTTTTTGCCTTTCATCTCTTATTCCATTGGTCTCCATTTTTGTTGTGCTGCGTCTTGTGCTTTTAGTTTGTTTGAATATTGAGTTGTGTCATTTTCGGTTGGCCGAGGAGGACTCTCGAGCATGGGAAAGGAACTGAGATCGCGGTGGTGATATAATGGAAGTCTCCTATGTTCTCCCGCTGCCCATCATCCCCCTCGCCCTCTTTCCCTCTCGTCCTGCACCCTCCTTCTGCCCCCTCTTGTATCAAATAGTCGGCACATGGACACGTTCCATGCAAGACACATCGATAGAGATATATATCAATGTTTGGTTACAAACTGCAAAGAAAATAATACAGGTGGAGGTGAGAGTTGAGAGTTGAGAGTTGAGAGGCTGCCCCAAGTCACTCATTTAATTGGCACTGTGCACGGCACCAGCACTGTGCCCGCTGTTGAGAACAGGTACCTGGATACCTGTAAAAGATACTTTGGGCACCTAAGACAACTGGCGAACCGAAATGAGCGGGGGTCCATGGCCCGTGCACGGCTGGGCCCGCTAGCTCATGTCCAAATTAAGCACTTTCATAGCGCTACCGCTACGGAACCGCTGTCAATCTCAACCTCTCAACCTCTCAAATCATGCGAGCCCAGTGCACGATGCACAAAGTGCTCTTCAGCATCCCCAATTTTGGCACATTGAGTGGTCCCTCGCTCTTGAACCCTGCAGCTTGCACACCCTGTAGCCAATAGGTGCAAAGCCGGGCGCTTTTCACAGCCACACCAGAGCCGCAGTACGAAATATACGCAATGATCCTTTTCCGCTATTACGGAGTACTCCGTACTCTGTCGTATTCAAGTTTATAATTGCCGTGGTGACTTTGGGGACTTTATTTTGCTGGGACATGTCTTTTTTCTTTCTCGCGTCGTCTCGCTCTCTCTCCTCTTTTTGTTTTCCATCTTCTCTTCTTTTCCCGTCTTTTTTCAGTTCTCGTCGTTTGTTTTTCCATCTTTTTGTTATTTCAACAATCCTGGAGTATAGCGTCTTGCACTTTATTCTCACAGCCCCTCCCGCGCCCCCTTATTTTTTTTAACGATTCCGGGGTCAGGTTTTTTTTGCACTTTATCGTTAGGTAGCAGCTGTCCCACCTCGACTTGTGCACCGTTTTTTCAAGCTTCGTTCTTTTTTTGGTTGCGTTTTGGTTTCTGTCCTCTCCCCCCCTTCTTATCCTCGGCATCAAGGAAAGTTGCACACAAACGGGATCTGCGCCCCCTTTTTTTTTGCGCTTTGTGCGCTTTTCAACTTTTCTTTTTTCTGCCGTTTTGCCAACACAGGCATAAAATCACAAGAATCACAGAATGCCAAGCAATAGCAGCATCATTGGCAGCAGCAGCAACAATGGCAACAATAACAACAACAACGGCGACAGCAACACCGATGTCATTGTTGCCATTATTGCCCTAGTTGTCTCGGTTATTGCTCTCGTATGCGCGGGCTTGCAGTTCTACCAACAGATCCTGTCGGGAGTGCAAAAGGGTTATGTGCGGTGCGACGAGTCGGCCATTGGACGATGGGTTGAGCGGCGGAAACGGGTAGGACGATGGACGGAGCTGCGCTACCAGGTGCAGTATGAGACACCCGTCTTCTTTGTGTGCCCTCCTGGAAACGAGCGCGGCCCGATCGAGGGCTGCGAAATCATTTTTGTCAGCGGCTCGGAGGAGGACAAGAAGAAGACGCTCTCAGATCCGCCCGTGAGCAAAGAAGCAGCCGCGGGCGGTGCGGGCGGCGCAGGCGGTTCGAAAGACGACAAGGGGGGTCAGGCGCCCGGCAAGCTGGGCCGGGCAAGCACCATGGGCGGCCGCGCCGGGGGTGGCGGTAATGTGCGTCGCATCCACACGGTGAACAATGAGCAGATGACATGGCTGCAGCTGCTGCGCGAGATCCACCGCATGGAGCGCGAGTCGGATGAGTGGCAGCGCAAGGTCTTGCCGGCCGAGAGCGGCGGCGCAAACAAAAGGAGCAACAGCAACAGCAGCAGCAGCAGCAACAACAAGAGCGACAGCCATGACGTCAGCACATACAAGGACCACTCGCTGTGCGTGGCCATCCAGCCCAAGCCCTTTACGTGGGACACGATGCCCGACAGCATCGGACGGCCGTATGCGACGACAACCATTAGCCACCTGGTCGAGATGGCCGCCATGCTCGGCATCTACTGGAAGAAATTCAACCGCTCCGAGAACCAGTACCAGGGCGAGGGCAACGGCTACATGCTGACGGGCAACCTCGCGTCGGACCTGGGCATCGTCTTCACCTTCCGCACGTACGGCAACGGCTCCTTCAAGGACAACCGCGTCATCCCCGTCGACGGCGTCAAGGACCTGGCCTTTGGCGTCGTGCCCACCATCTTCCGCCGAAAGGGGGACGCGCGGCGGCTGTTCTCGCCGGCCCCCGAGGTCGACAGTCTCGGCGTCCTCCTGCTCGGCACGCCCAACGAGCTGGGCGAGACGGTGGCGGCCATCGGCTGCAACACTCACACGTCGGACCTGCTTCGCGGCAAGGATACAAAGCACGGCCACATCTTCCCGCTTGCGTTTGAGCTCATGGGCATGCTGAGTGTCGTCCTGCACGACAAGCGCAGCTTCTACCGCTTCCTGCCCAACCCGACCTTTTACTTTTGGGACAAGAAGTTCTTTAGCATGAGCGCCCTCCTGCTTGCCTTTTTGGAGAGAATCAACCGGGTGTTTCCTGCCCAGGCCGGCAAGGGCAACTACAGCGACAAGAGGATTGATACGCTGCTCAAGGACTGCAAGGGGCTCCACGGCTGCCTGGAGGCCCTCCCGCCCAAGAAGCCCACCGCCAAGACGGCCAAGGCAGAAGACAGTGCGCAGGCCACCCTCGGCATCGAGTTCAACCGCAACATTACCGACTGCCTGCACGATGTGCTCAAACATTGCGACGAATACTTGACGGAACGTGGCCACGACCAGGTGGCCGTCGTCCTGCGCGAGCACATCCAAGAGGTTGTGGCCTTTGTCAATACGAAACGGGGTAGGAATGGACGCAGCGGCAGTGGTGGTGACAGCAGACACCATAGACACGATGGCGTTCACAGACATGACAGCCATGACAGCAACGACAGTCATGACGGCCATGACAGCCATGGTAGCCATGGTAGCCATGGCAGCAGCAACGAGGCGTCGGCAGAAAAGGCGCCCGTCAGCAGCGATAACCACATGACCATCGAAGACCTGATGGAGGCGCCGCACAAGACACGGCAGGAGAAGCTCATGGATATCTACTTTGGGCAGCTGCTGCGGCGTGTGCGCAGGGGCGCCATCAAGCACCACAAGTGGGATGGCAACAGCAGCGTCACGGAGGAAGAAATCAATGCCACATGGTGCACCCTCGTCCTGCGCATGCTGTGCTGGCTGCAATTGCACGACTTTAGCAAGGCCGACCGGCAAGTCGAGGCCAAGAGCGACCTGTCGGGCAGCCGGCTACCCGTGTACATTCTGTAACGACTAATGATTCATTTGGTGCAATATTGAGCATGTAAGGTATATGTGTGTGTGCATATATACCTATATACCTATATCCTATATACCTGAGCATATGTATTTATTAAAGGCAGTTTTATTTTTTATTTTTTATTTTTTTCTCTCTGCCTATTTTTCATCTTAATTATCATCTGATTTGTGCACGTCTATCTACCTAGGTACTACTATGCGTGTCCTACACATCCACTACCTGCTACATTTTGCCTATCTACCACATGCCTTGGTTGCTCGTTGAACCCTTCTAAGCCTGTGAATAACGCAGCCTCACCCTGGCCAGCCTTGTTTTGCCCTGTTTTCAAACAATACGCTTTGGGCTCACCTACAGGAGTATCTTACCCAGGTATCTATCAAAGCTTCATCGACCCCCTTTCTCCTGGACAGCATGGTCACCGACAGTCTTTTTCCCCCTGAGCAGCCCCATGGCCCCATGGCCCCAAGGTCCCGCTTTGTCAAACATGACGTGTACAAGTATGCGCTGGACACCGCGCTGTGCCTAGAAACATGGCGCCAAAATGGCGGTAAAGCCCGTTGACGCGATGTAAGTGGCGGTAAAAGCGCCGGCAAGCCCCGCCCGGCACGTGCCCCCGGCGGGCCGGCCACTATAAAATGGCGCTAGCGGACGACGTCCTATGGGGGGCACTATTGGCACTATGAACGCTATGAACGCTATTAGGCACCGTTCCCTGCCCAGCCACGGCAATTGAAGAAGAGCAAAAAGAGAGCTACGCCGTATTGCAGCCCAAACAACCTCGAGTTTCAGCGGTCTCTTTTTTCTCGAAGCTTTGTTGTGCTTTGTCCAACGTGAGCTTCTTTTATGAGTGCTTTTTTTTTATCTTGTCGTTTCAATTTCAAAAAAGACATTGCGTTTCTGTTCTTTCTACTTTTCAAAGACTGGAAAACGACACTCACCTCACGCTCTCTCTTTCTTCCTTCCATTGCCCCAAAACACATTGCAATTACCTTGATCAAGGGTGTGTGTGAAGCGTCTTACTTGCCATCACCATGCCCTTTGAGCAGACCATCACCATTGTCAACAATTCCGGCAAGATCATCAGCACCGTAAGTCGACAATGATTCTTCTTTTCTTGCCCTCTCTTCTTCATTCTACATAACAATTGGTTTCATACTGACACATACTTGCTTTCTCGCACTTCTTTCCAGGGACGTCAACTCGTGGGCATTTTCAAAGAGGCTCGCTCCGCCTACAAGGAGAGGAAGGAGGCCATCAAGCAAGAGCGTGCAGGCAACTACTATCCCCCCAGCTCCTCCAGACGCCACCGCACTGCACCATCGTCTCACCACCATGGACCCATTGTCGAGGAGTTTGACGACGGCCGCTCCTACAACAGCTATGACGACGGCCGTGCCCACCACCGCTCTCTAGAGTATGGCCGGGAGCCGCTCTACCTGGAAGGAGGCGGTGGCAGTAGTAGTGGCCGCCGTCTCTCGCTAGATGCAGATCGCCCGGCGGGATACCAGAGCCGACGCCAGGACTTGGACGCCATGTCGACATCGACCGACCGCCAGAGCCACCGCAGTCACCGCAGCCATGGCAGCCATCACCGTCGGAGCAGTCGCAGCGAGTATGGCGGCAGTCGCGCCGACAATCGCAGTGAACGTGGTGATCGCAGTGATCGTGGTGATCGCCACAAAGACAAAGACCGCCAGCCATCACGCCCTCTTCTGACGGCCAACAACCTGCGCGCCCTGACCGAAGTCTCCTCGACAGCTCCGTCTGCGGTGCCCGGAGACCGGGCATTGGGTCCTCTACGACCGGCCGCCGCTCCAGACCATGAATATGAAGCCCAGGGCGGCGAACTCGTCCGACGCGGCAAGCCAACCCCAGGTCAAAACGCCCGAGCCATCAGGGCTGCACAACAACAACCTTCTCCTCTCCGACAACAACTACCGTCATCACCACCACCCTCGGAGCTTGCGTCTGCCCCGCAAACGTCTCTTTTGGTCCACCGTTCACGATCGGATCCCGAGCTGGCCAACAGCATGGCGCTCCATGTTTCACGTCCAGATAACGCCCAAACAAAACCGAAAGTGTCGCCGCCGTCCGAGGTCGATATGGCCCTGGCCTACGGCAGCATCCCGCCAGACTTGGCCACGCGCGCCGACCTCGACGGTCTCGACGGGCCCGAGAAGCAGCAGCAGCCGTCATCGGGCACTGCTTCCAATGGCAACGGGGAACCCAAAGCACAGGAGGAGGAAGCCCAGGATCTGGTCGACCGCATCGAGGCGCTCCTCGACGAGGCGCACTGCATCCACCACACGGCCGCCAGCATCATTGCCCACCTCCAGGAGAATCCCCAGGCCGCGGCGGCCGTGGCCGTGACGCTGGCTGAGCTGTCGGCCATTCTGGCCAAGCTGAGCCCGGCCTTTTTGGGTGTTGTCAAGGGCGGAAGCCCCGTCGTGTTTGCCCTCCTGGCCAGTCCCCAGTTCCTCATTGGCACGGGCATTGCCGTCGGTGTCACGGTCATTATGTTTGGCGGCTGGAAGATTGTCAAGCGCATCTCCGAGGTGCGCGCGGCGCAGGAGGACAAGGTGGCTTTTGAGGCAAAGCCCATGGCGGCAGCAGCCGGCGGTGCTGTTGCCGCCGCTCCTCCTCATCTTCCTCTTCCTCCTAGTCGTGAGGCTCCCGCTTCCCCGACGGTCGTGTCGGATGGCATCGATGAGGCTCTCGTCATCGAAGAGGAGCTGAGCTCGATTGAGACGTGGCGCCGCGGCATCGTCCAGCTCAGCGATGGCGGTCTGGAGGCGCCGTGGGACGAGGCAGGGACGGAGGTCGACGTGGAGCTGATCAGTCCTCTGGCCATGCGCTCGCGCATCAGCAGCAGCAACGACGACAATGCATCGCTGCGCAGCCACGCGCGCAGCACTCGCAGCTCGCGCAGCACGCGCAAGCAGCGCGTCTTGGACGAAGTGAGCCCCGACGACTCCATCAGCCAAGTGGGAAGTGTGGCCACCAGTACTCGCAGCCACCGGCACAAAAGCCACAGCCATCGCGACAGCAGCCATCGCGACAGCGGTCATCGCCAGAGCTCTCCCCGGTCAGAAACGGGCAGCAGCCGGGCCTCGGACCGTGGCTCGACGCGCAGCTTCCGCCTGACCGAGTCAAAGACGATGCCCGTGACTGGCTCCAAGAGTGGCCCTGGAGGCCATGGTGGCAGCAGCGCCAACCTGCTCAAGCAGCTCTTTAAAAAGAAGCGTGACAAGGCCGACCGGGACGGCAAGAGCGTGGCATCTTCCAAGCTCGTCTGATAACCTAGGGGGGGAGGAGACGGGACAAGAGACAAGGAGAAAGCTACCTACACATGACGTGGATGAAATGATTTTACAGTGATGTTCCAGTTTGTTTTTGTTTTTGTTTTGTCAGTGGCGATTTTGATTTTTATGCTTTTTCATAGGTTGTTGTCGTTTTTTTTTTACTGCATTTTTATATATACCTGAAACCTCGATAGACCACGACTGGAGGTCATGAATTTGACTCTGCTCTTTTTATTTATTATTATATCCTTCTCTGCCATATCATCATTCTGTGAGGTTGCAAAGGTATCATTACTTTTTCCCAAGTTCCTACCCTCCTGCTCCCCCTCCATCAGTCTTCGCACTCAGAGTCTTCCGAGTCCATGATAACGGCAGGAGGCGCCTGGCGCACATCTTCATAGAGGCTATCTGGCAGTACAATCTGAGTGGATGAGTCCGCTGGCGATGACCAGCCACCAGGCCTTGTTCCATCACCGAGCCGCTCCTGGCTGGTAGGGTCCGCTTGTAAAGACAAAAGACTGCGTGCCAACAGCTGCGAAGTAGTAGGCACCCAGCTCGGTGGCGACGACACCAGCGGCCTGGCTGTCTTTGATTCGGCATGGTGAGGCAATGCTGCTGATGTTGTCCTTCTCGGCTCGTCGGCGATGATGGTTGTCGGAGGGAGGCCCGGAGAAGACTTGCCTTGCAGGGCGCGCTCCGTCGTTGCCGATATGTCGCTGCGCAACTGAGCCTCGACTTCTTGCGACAGGGACAGCGAAGCATCGTCCATCGCATCGTCCATAGCTTCTTCGTGGCGGTGGCTGCCATCCTCAAACAGGGCACAGCGGAGGTTCCCCAGCAGCGTGCCGACCACCGCCGGCGGCACATACGTGTACCTCTGAGGAGCGCTGTCGACCCAGCCGTTCTTCTTCATCACGTCGAGAGAGACGGGGTTGTTGAGCTGGTACACCTGCTCCAGCTTGTAGGCAAACTTGGCCACGAGACGGCCGGCATTGAACTCGGCGTTGCCGGCGCCGCTGCTGCTGTCAATCTCGCCGGGCTGGCGGAACCCAGAAGCGACCACGGCCATGTACTGCAGCTTGCACACCGGTCTCGTGCTGTATATCCAGAAGCGGCAGACGGTGTGCGGGATCTTGTAGCTGCGGAACTCGTGGTCTTTGAGCCCGCTGGCAATCTTGCGCACCTGCTCGGGGTGGATCGATATGATAATGTCGGACCGGTCGGTTTGCGGTCCCATGCCACGGATCACCTCCAGCGGCACGCGCTGACTCTCGAGTCCTTGGCTCTCAATAAGACCAACGGCCGCACGTCTGGGCTTGGTTGCTGCCGCGCGGACAGGCAGACGCGGGGACGACATGATGTTCTTCTCTTCGGTAGGCTCTCCCACATTTCGGCGCGATGTCGAGGGTGTTTTTGCCCGCCGCATCACGGATGTCTGCCGCGGTGTCCGGTGTGGGCTATCCTCTGCTGCCTCTTGGACCTCAGGAATCCCTTGTGTGGTCCCTTGTGTAGTCCCCTGGGTGGTCCCTTGGGTGCTTTCTTGTGTTGTTTCTTCTGGCACAATCACCGCCTCGTCCTCCTTGCCGTGGCCACGAAGAGTGGCCTCGTTCTGCCAATCTTGCTCTTCCTTTCCAGCGCTAGTATTGTTTTTCTCATTATCATCATGGTCGTCATGGTTGTCGTCGTCGTCGTCGTCATGGTCGTCATCATCGTCAGTGTCTGGAATTTCCTTTTGTGAGGAAACAATAACCACTGTTCTGGTTGGCTGAGGGGTAGCCGAAACTCCCAAATACAGCCCATGCAGCGCGTCATCTTCTGTGCTCGTCTGTCCTGCCAGATCTTTCTCCGCAGCCAACTCTGGCACGGCTTGTGAGTCGGGAACTCGAAAGGGAGATCCGTCTGCCAGCAGCTCGGCGCCGCCCTTTGCAGCACTCTGTCCTTTGGACGACAGCGGAGAAATGGCTGGCAGCCCCAAAGGAGCAAAAGAGGCCAGCGGGCTTTCGTTGACGCTCTCCCCGCTGATGATGTTGTCCAAGTGCGCAATAGGAGTGAACGGGCTGGGCTGCGAAGACGGAATCTCCATGCGTCCGCCATGAGGCCGCTTGGGCGTGGAATAGACGTCGGGTGTTTTCTCTCGTCCTTTTGATTTTGCTTTTGTTGCTGCTTTTTCCTTTGGCTTTTCTTTCACTGGCGAGTCCACACGCCGACGCTTGGATCTGCGCAGTTCCTGGCTCGTCTCTTCTTTGCCCGGAGCCCCTAACGACGGATCCTCCATGGCCTTTTCCGGCCAGAGAGGCGTCACGTTGTACTCTTCTTCTTGTGAGTCGCGGATGGTCGTGTCATAGACGGCATCGTCCGCGTCGTCGTCATTGTCGCCACGGGAGCCTCTCCTCTGCATGTTGCCACCTCCCAGAGTCCCAAATCGTCTTTTTGCCAAAGAGGCAAACTGCGTCAACGTCTGCGTGTGGAGGGTTTTCGGCGTTGTTGACGCCCGGGATGTTCGTGACTGTCGGCTTCTTGTCGTCCCTTTACGGGAAGTTGGCACGCCATAGTCATCATCGTCATCATCATCCTCCTCCTCACCGAAAAGCTCCTTCTCGTCCAGCTGCTTGGTCGGCGAGCCATGCAGCAGAGCATATCCCGCCTGCGTCAGCGTTTTCTGCCTAGGTGAATGATGTGCCGTAGACTCGACGCGTCCATGGGTACGAATGGTTGTCCTCCGGCTGGGAAAGCGGACCTGCTTCTGTGTGCGGCCGGACCGGAATCGAAGAGAGCCGGTGGATGATGATGACGGCTCTGCTGGTTCCGGAGTGGCAGCTTCTGCGGACACGGCCGATGCCTGCGCTGCCCGTGGTGTTCGTCCCTTGAGGCCCGGCGTAGACGATCCGGCCGTGCTTCGTCTCGCCCTTGCCATGTTCAGAGCTGCCGGACGTTTTTTCCGATGTGGGTTGTCTCGCTGTACGTCATTAGGAGTTAATAGGAGTTATTAGGAGTTGTGGCCGACGTTAGCAGTTATTAGCAGTTATACAGGTATTTACGGTTATTGCAGATTTAACCGTTATTTACAGTTTAGCGCGTTTGTCGCGTCGCGTGAAAGCCGTGGTGGGCCGTGTAAATAGTGAATCGCGAGTAGTCTCGACGTTAATTGCACCGTTCTTCCAACAACACTTGCATCGCTAAATCGTGAACCTCTCCAGTACTTTGTAAGGTGGCTTGAGGAGAGACCACTGTGGTTGTCATTTTATTTCGGTAGGTAAGGTAGGTAGCAGTATCTACACGTTCAATAAAGACGCCCAGAACAAGTTTGTATCGCCAATATCCGCCCATACGAAGCAATCCGTGCGTAGACCATGAGAATGAAAAAAGGGGAAAAAAGAAATACATTGCGAAAGAAAATACACCAGAAAAGCAGTCAACGAATATTAATGGTATAACCGTCTCGGTTCCGTATCTCATTTGTCCTTGGGTTGATCATTTCCATCCATCCTTCTGCCAAATTTTGGCTTCTGCAAAAAATAGTAAAAAGAAAGAGAAGAAAAGAAAAGAAGAAAAAAAATGAAAAAGAATAGAATATCTCCCTTGGAGAGAGAGAAAAAAAAAGGGAACAAAATTCCATGGTGCCAAATCCTGCCCGCCAATTCACGACAGCAGGAATGCACCCTGTCCCTCGCTGACGGCCGTGGCCAGCTTCTTCTTCAACACATCAAGACTTGTGTAGTCGGGCAGCTTCAGGTAGTTGGCGCATGTCATGACGCTCGGGAGATAGTCGTCGGCCGTCAACGGCGCCTCGCTCGGCTTGCGGACAACAGTGAACATGGGCGTCAAGCTGCGGAAGCCTACAACGTAATAACAAGAAACACGTCAGTACTTGTCCACATACAGTGCGATAAACGCAATTCTCAAGAGTTGGTTTCTCTTACCGCCAATAGGAAGCTTCGGACTTCCCGTGATAAACTGCAGGAAGCCGCGCCGTTCAGTCTCCGTCATCTCGCTCATCGCCTGGAGCAAGTTCTTGACGCTGCTGCTGTCCATGGTGTATCCGTGGTCCGCCTTGACAGAGTCCATAAGTGCTAGAGAAAGGGAAAGGGAGAGAGACAGTGTTAGTGGCAAAGAAGCAAAACGGGAGAAATAGCAAGAACAAGAAAACTCACTCTCCAAGGACCAATCTTCCTTGACGCGGCCAAAGAGTGACACCAGCTCGTCGGGTGTAAATGCACTGAGTGCAGAGTAGGGAAACACTTGCGAGAAGCCCTTGCGGAAGGCATCAATCTGGCGACGCACGCCGCTGCTCAGTGTCACAGACACCACCTTGTCGACATAGTCGTCCACATTGTCAATCGTCACGCTGATAAAGCGTCCTCCGGGGACCAGCTCCATCTGCGGGTAGCCGGGCAGCGTAAAGTCCAGCGACAGGTCGTCGATACGCATGTCATCAATCGTAATATTCGCGCACGCCTCGGCCTTTTGCGCCGCCGTCAGGCTCTCGTCGTCGTCCACGGCCTTCTTGGCCAGCCCAAACTTCTTGACCAGCAGCAGAGACCGCGCCAGCGTAGGGTCGACCGCCTTGATCAGCCCCAGCGACGGTCCCAGGCCCGGCGACTCCTCGGTGCCAATGCGGAAGAAGGTCTGGTTGAAATCGACATCGATGATACGCGAGTCCAGCATCGATCGCGCCGTAAACTTGCCCAGCGCATGGAAGAGGCTAATGATGCGCTGTCCGTTGGTGCTGCTGGCCTCTTCTTCGCTCAGCGGCCGCGGGAACAGGCCGTTGGGTCCCGACGAAAACTCGGAGCTGCCATTGTCATTGTCGCGCCACAGGCCCAGCTTCTTCTTGGAGAACTCCTTGGACACCGTCGAGTAGAACTCGAGCGTTGGGCCCAGTCCCGTGCCCACCTCCTCAAAGTACTCCACCTCGAGCAGGCTCTGGGATGCGCCGTAGAGCTCCATGACCTTGACGGCCGACTCTAGGATCCTGGAACGGGAAATGCGCACCTTTTGTCGCTGCAAGCGGCCCAAAAACATGTGCTCGTCGCGCCGATCCCGCCGTGACTCCTCCCGCACCTGCGCATTCTGCCACCGTGCCATAGACCGGGCATAGCCAAATGACGTAGACTGCAAGAAGAGGTGACGTGTCTCAAAGGGGAACAGGAATGGATACAGCCGCGCGAGATCCTCGCTCCACGGCGGAAGACAGTTGCTGGCCACGATCAGCGGCTCTTCGAGCTGGCGATTGAGCTTGGCCGTCAGCTTTGTATTGACAAACTGGCGGACGGCCTCGACATGGAGCGACAGCAGCTTCTCCTTGTTTGTGACAAACAAACTGTCAACATTCGCGTTGAGGTCGTGGAGGATCTTGAGCAGCCGCACAATCGAGAGCATCACAGGGTCCTTACCGAGCGAGCCGCTGGCGCTGGCAGCATCCTTGTTGTCGAGCGACGAGCTCTGCGAGCTCTCCGTCGTCTGACCACGACCTGATGGCACGGCTTGGCTGGGTCCCATCACGCGGCGGTAGTGCACTGTGTGAATAGCAGACCAGATGGAACGACCAAACGCGCCGGTATTGGTGGCAGCGGTGGCGGTGCTGGTGCTGGTGCTGCTTCCATCACGCTCGCTCGGCGAACCAAGAATCGTGCGGTACACCGTGCTGTCCATCGGGACCTGCTTACCGTCCAGTGTGAACTCAATGTGCCAGCCCTGCGAGCCCACCTGAGCAAATGGAGACGGCCGGCCAGTGCTGCTACCCGAGGACGAGCTCGTGGGGCGGGCCGCCGCCTGCACTGCGGCCGAGGCGGCCGAGGCACTACCCGGTCTGGCCTTCGAATCGGCCGTCGCGCGCTCGGACGAGTTCGCGCCACGTGTGCTGTTTCCGCCGCGTGCTTTGATACCACCACCAGGCGTCATATCCATGCTGACGGCGGACGAGTCATGACCATCGTCGCTATCCAGGTCATCATCATCCAGGCCGCCAACAATGTCATCCATATCGTTGTCCTCTGACAGGTCAATGTCCGGCTTCTCGTCGTCATCATCAACCATACGATTATCATCAGAGCATCCCAGACCATCCGCCGACGCTTCCTCATTGTCATTCTCCTCGTCGACATTGTCAGCATCGTCGGCATCGTCGGCACCGTCGTGGGTTGGCTCATTCTTCGACGCCTTTTGACGCCGGCGAGAAGACATTTTGTCTTCCTCGCGCGGTTTTGGACGCGAAGCGGAAGACGAAACAGACGGCCGCGCCACAGCGCCGTCTTGCTCAGAGGCAGAGGGTGTCTTGACGGCGCTCGACTTGCGGCCCGAGTGCCGGCGCAGCGATTGCGACGGCGGAGTTTGCGGGGGCCGCGGGGCATTGCTCGCAGCCGCCGCTGCACCTCCACTGCCGGGCCGGCCGGCTCCCGCGCGGCTTCCTGCGAGGAGCTGCGAGCCAAGTCTAGCCGCGGCAGCAGAGCCAAAGGTGGACGACCCGGCCATAGCAGCCAGGGCTCTAGACAGGTCGTCATAACCGCCCTGGGTGCGTTCCGACAAGCTGATGCGAGGCCGTAGATAGTCCTCGAGTGTCTTGAAGGTGGCAATGGCATGAATATTGACCATGACATTCTGGAATGGACGCGGGATGTCCGACCCTTCGTCGGCAATAAGGCGCAGACGGATCTGCTTGGCCAGCATGGAGGCGGCACTTCTATGACTGCCATCATACGTGTTGTTATGGGCAGTGACGACTTCAAAGTGCTCCGAGCGGCTGAGGAGATCCTGCAGCTTCTGGACAAGGATGCCAAAGGGTGTGATGACGGTCTCAGAGGCGTGGGACTTTTTGGACTGGGATGGCAAGACGGAGCGGCCCATGAAGCTTTCGAGGAAGGCAGCTTGAGCAGCATTGGCGAGTGTCTCGTTTTGCGGGTTGGACAGGACCTGCTCCAGGGTGTGGACCAGGCCAGACGCGAGCAGCTCGGCACTAGTGGCGCTCTCAAACACATCGGCATCAAAGAAGGCGCTCAGCCGCGAGAACAGGTCACGGCCCGCATCGGACGACGAGCCAGCCTTGCTTTTGCTGTCATCGGCATAGGCAGCAGCGATATCTGCAGTCAGAGACGATAGGGCAGACAGCGTCTGTGTGGCCTGAGAGCGCATTGCGCTGTCCATGCTGGTGGCCTCGTGACGGTCATTGAGCGCCTTGGCGAAAGCGGCAATGTCCTTTTGAGACGGGGCACGCGACGTGTACTGAGGCATAGGGAGGTCTTCAGACGTGTCGGAATCATCAGAGCTCTCCTCCTGCACACTAGCAGCATCGTCGAGCCGCTCGCCAGACTGGTCCATGATGCTGCCACTGCTGTTGTTGTTGCTGTTGTCATGGTGATCGTCTTCGTCATCATCGTCGGCCATTTCATCATTCTTGTCGGCTTCGTCTTCGCTGGCGCGGTCACTGCCGCTGTCGCTGTTGCCGTCACTGCTGGCGTCACTGTCACGGCGGCTGTTTGCGGCATCAGCGCCCTCGTGATGCTCATGCTGTAGATGGTCGTCCTCGTCGACAGGCTCTCCGCCGTCTTGATTGCCACTGGCAATGATGCCGGAGCCTCTGCCCGTGCCTTTTGCCTCATTGTCTGCAGAGCTACTTCCATCGCTGGCTTCGAGAGCGGGTGCTGCTTCCTGGAAGGAGACCCTGGACACCCGCCGCTCCGACGTGCGTGACGGGGGTTCCGAGCTCGAAGAAGCGGACAGTGACTGCTGCGGCTTCTTCTCTTCTTCCTTGTCGAGATCCGGCGACGAGTGCGACAGCTTCTCAATCTCGCTGATGACGCCTTCACGGTAGAGCTGGTATTGGTAGACGTCGCCGAGACGGTTCATGAGCAGCCCGGTGGCTTGGAGAGCAGCATACACGAGAGAGGGGTGATCCTGCTGGGACAGAATAGATGCCAGGAAGGAGGCGTAGGGAATGGCTCGGAGAGCTTCGAGGATGATGTCGCGGTCAAAGTTTGACAGCATCTTGATCTGAGCGGCGAGAACCCGCAGCCGGACATCGAGATTCACGGTGCTGGAGAATGCATCTGTCAAGGTTGGGAACATGATGAGGGTAAACCGGCGAACCTCGTCCTTGCAGCCGGCCAGGAGCTGGAGCCGCTTCTCGTTATGGGAGGATCTTCTTGAGCTGCCAGGGGCAGCACCGAGACGAGCACTCGATCCGGCAGAGCCAGACAGCTCGGTCGGCACAATGTCCACAGAGGCAGGCAGCAGGTTGCACACGACGTTGAGGGTCTCGATGATTTGCTCCTTGGGCCGTTGGATCAAGGCCTGCATGATCAGGATGTTATCCAGTCTGGCAGCGAGGTCCTCCGAGCCCGACGGCGGAGCGACGCCGGTGAGAATCTGGTAAAGGGTTTCGACAACGTTCATCTTGAAGAGCTCTGCCGAGAGGCGGGGGCTGGCGTTGGCGGTAATGGCGAGCACGCGTAGGAACTGGGTGTGCAGGCTAGGGCCCAGCAGGTTGTTGGTGGAGCCCGGCAGGAGCAGACGCAGGATGGCGCGGAGAAGGTCGATGTCGACGAGGCTCTCAAGCTTGGAGGGGTGGTACTTGAAGCTCTCGACGATGCGTGAGACGCAGAGGGCGGCCTGCTCGACAACGCGCTGGTCGTTGCTGCCGAGGACGTTGAGCAAGGTGGGCATGACGTCGCGGACAACGCTAAAGGAGCTCTCGGGGATGTTGCGGCAGCAGTTGGCGGCGGTGGTGACGGCGGTGCGCTGGGTGCTGGTGGGGAAGAAGTCGAGGTAGGAGAGACAGGCGGTGAGGCCGCCTTCCTTGACGATGCTCGAGGGGAACTCGACCGAGATCTTCTCGAGGGTGCTGAGGGCCTGCTCGGCCAGGTCGATGAACGATATCTCAAGGAGCTTCTCGCAGAGGATGGGCACGGCGCCACCATAGACGACGTTGGCAGCACTGGCAGGGATGGCCTCCATGAGGTTGGCAAGGCATCGGCAGGCAAGCAGCATGATCTCGGGGTTCTCCTCGTTGGTGAATTCATTGGGCTGCATGAGGGTGACGAGCTCGCGCACGTAGAGGTCGGGCGAGAAGAGGCCAATGAGGTTGTCCTCGTTGGAGACGAGCAAGATCTCGGAGAGGTCTTGCAGGGCGATGAGCTGCATGGAGGGATCATCTTTGCGGCGCAGGTTAGTCAGGGTGCTGCGCAGACGGTTGCCCAGCATGGGCATCATACCGCCCAGCATGGACAAGGCAACAGGGAGACCGCCGGAGCCGCCAAGGAAGGAACCGCCGCCAAATGCGTCAGACAGGCCGGCCCCGCGGAGGTCGGAGCGCCCGTGGCCGGCATCATCGTCGTCATCGTCATCGTCCTCGTCGTCCTCGTCGTCGTGATGATCGTCGTGATCGTGATGGTTTTCGTCGTGGTCGTTGCCAGCGTCGCCGTCATCGTCGTCACTACTGACATCGCTATCGTCGTTGACGTTGCCGTGGTGGTCGTCTGCATCGTCTGCTACGTAAGCATCTTCCTCTTCGTCCATGCCGTGCAGGTTCTCCATGTCGTCGGTGCCGGTCATGGGTGTATCTGTGCCTCTGCTGCGCGAGCGACTCTGGGTCGCGTTGCGAGGTGGTTGCACTGGAGGTCGGGCAATCAAGTGGTTAGTCAAAAGAACCTTGGGACAGTTACAACGATCTCCGATCTCTGCATTTTGCGTTTCCAACTGGACACTCACCTTGGGATCTGGTCTTTCTGCGGCTACCGGACTTGGAAGAAGGTGCTGTGTCGTCCATGTTGCCTGACGATGGACCAGCATTTTCACTGTATCAAAAAAAAGGAGTGTTAGAATATGAATGTGTCTTGGATTCCCCTTCTTCCTTTTCTTCCTCTTCTTCCCAGCAGCCTCGATACTCACCCCGGGGCCGACATTGCGGCAGTTCTTTTGCCTCTGGCCGAGGACTTTGCTCCTGTCGTTTTCTGGCGCTTAGAGCTACGTGACGACGAGGGCGAAGTTCGAGCAGTAGCAGCAGCAACAGCAGCAGAAGCGGCTGGTGCCACAGCCTCTTCAGCAACGTTGTCGCCGGGAGATGCGGCCTTTCGTTTCTTCCTGGCGGCTCTGGTAGACAGAGTTGCTGCAGTACCGGCGGCGGCTGACGAAGAGTCACCTGGCAAGCGAGTCTCGCTGCCCGGTCGCGGGGGGCTGTTGCCTTGTGCTATCGGGGCAGCGGATGGGCCCGTGGCCAGGGAGAGAGCGGCAGCGTTGGCAGAAGCCTGACGAGAAGACGAGCGTGTAACTCTGAGAAGGGGGGGGCGAGTCAGTTGGGGGTCTTCAAGAATTACCATGAAAAGGCATGACAATATGGGGCCACGACAATTAGGACCATGGGAGCATGGGAGCATACCGGGACGATGTAACAGCGTTTGCAGCGAGCGAGGAGGCCGACCGCGCTCGTGAAGATCGTGTAGACCGCTGGCTTGTGCGCCGGCCAGCAGATGAAGACCGGCCCGACGACGAGGAGGCGGCCTGGTCGTGGGAGGAGTTGTGGGGAGAGGTCCGGGAAGGGCCAGCCGGCGGTGCTGAAGATGCGGACGAGGCGGGAGCGGTAGAAGTGGCTGGTGACGTAGAGGAGGCGGGATCACGAGGGTCGCTATCAGGAACCGATCGAGAGCGCGGCTGTGGGCGATGGGTTCGTTCTGCCATGGGTTACGCCATCAGGCTGGCCGCTGTGGTTGGAGGAGGTCGATGGAAAGAGATGGGCGGCCAGTCGAGACAGCCAAGGCGTGAAATGACCTGACACAGGCTAGAGGTATGGCGGGGAGGGAGACTGCTGCGGTAGATGTGAGATGGAAATGGGGAGAGATGAGAGAGAGGTAGAGTCACGAGTAGATGAGAGATGAGGTGAGAGGATGAACGGATCTTGCAAATCTTGTGAAAAAGCAAGTTGGGTGTCGAAGAAGCTGGCGTATTAGGGGACGACACGAGTTGGGAGACGGCTGGCGTGGCCAGCAGTGTTTGCAGGAGCGTTTGATCCGGGACGTGCAGTTGGATAGTTGATCAGTGAATTGCCCAAGAATAGAGGTCGTTATTCGCTGGGCTGGGTGCCTGTATGGACGCTCCGTAGGGGCAGCAGCGGCGCGGTGGCAATGGCACGGGCTGGCGGACAGACGGCGGCTGATGAGGCTGAACACCTTGGGCACATATAATGGGCAAAAAAAAGAGTGGGAAAGGATGGATGGATGTGCGGCCACAAGGCCAAAAAAAAAAATGCAGAAAATAGCAATAAAAGTTTGTTGGCTGGAGCGAAAAAAAAAAGGTGCGGTTGCTGCGAGAGAAAGAAAGAAAAAGAAAAATACAAAAAGGCGGCCGATGTACAAAATGGTACTCCGCCGTGGTAGGTGCTTCGTACGGTGGCAGCCGGCAGAAGGTGTTGCGTCAGGCAGGCAAGGTCCTGGAGTGCATGGACAGGGGCAATCGTCAGCGGCCGGTCGTCGGCACGGGTGTCTAGGTAGCTGCATAATGCATCTAAGCGGGGACAGTGTTCATACTGCGGCTTTGTGCCGCGTGAGCTGCTATCTGCACCGTTCCCACTCGGGTATGGCAGAGATCGCCCTCGTGCCACGGACGATAAGATAAGATAAAGAGCGCCTATCATTCTCATACTCCGAGCCTAGCATGGGGGTCTTTCCCCGGGTTTGTAGCGGCGAGATGTGGGGAAAGGTACAGCGGATTGCATCGGCTCAGGCGGGCGTGTCGGCATTAGACAGCAGCGGGCGTTCCAGCAGTCTTAAAGATGCCCAGATAGGGAGTCCTCGTCTGACATTTCTGTTTTCTGTCGTATTTTTCCTCTCTCTCACTCTTCAATCAATTGTAATTCTATATATATTATACACCATACATCATCCGGGAACTCCGAACCCCGTTCAAGACAGCAGCATTTCTCACAGTGGCAGTTGAGCTTTTATCCTGCTGTACTGTCGTCCCGTCCTAATTGGAACAGACACGGCCGTTTTTGTGTTTGGCTGCAAAGAATCGAACAAGTCAAAACGAGACTGCCTACACCCATCCACCCTGCCAGCATCACTTCGACACACAATGAAGAGAACCATCTCCGTCGCGGCGCGCACACAGCGGCCACGGCCACTGGCACGGCCCCTGGCTCGCATGGCCCCCGTGCAAACAACACCGGTCTCTTTGGCCATGCAGCACAGACGGAGTGCGGGCAGTCTGTCGCAGAAGCCCGACTCCCAGTACGTGTCGTTCCCCGGCGCGGTCAAGAGCATGTTTACCAACAAGCTCAAGTTTGAGCTGCCGTCCGAGTACGAGGCCATGCCGACGTATCGGGTACTGGACCAGCACGGCGCCGTGGTCGACCCGGCCTTTGAGCCGGACCTGAGCGACGACGAGGTCGTCAAGCTGTACCGCGACATGGTGACCATCTCGATTATGGACGTCATCATGTTTGACGCGCAACGGCAGGGCCGCATCAGCTTCTATATCGTGTCGGCTGGCGAGGAGGCCGTGGCCGTCGGCTCGGCTTCGGCCCTGACGCTCGACGACGTCATCTTTACCCAGTACCGCGAGCAGGGCGTGCTGCAGCAGCGCGGCTTCACGCTCAAGGAGTTTATGAGCCAGCTGTTTGCCAACAAGCACGACTCCGGCCGCGGCAGAAGCATGCCCGTCCACTATGGCAGCACAAAGTTGAATGTGGTGAGTTTACACAACAACCACAGTCCCCCTCTCCCATCATACTGACAGCTTCTCTCTTCCAGCACACCGTCTCGTCTACGCTGGCCACTCAGATCCCCCATGCAAGCGGCGCTGCCTATGCGCTCAAGATCCAGCAGATGCAGAACCCTTCTGCACCGCCGCGCATCGTGACCGTCTATTTTGGCGACGGCGCTGCCAGCGAGGGCGACTTTCACGCCGCGCTCAACATTGCGGCTACGCGTGCCTGTCCCGTGGTCTTTGTCTGCCGCAACAACGGCTATGCCATTTCGACGCCCGCCCTCGAGCAGTACCGCGGCGATGGTATTGCCAGCCGCGGCCTGGGCTACGGCATCGACACGGTGCGCGTCGACGGCAACGACATCTGGGCGGTGCGCCGCGCCATGCAAAAGGCGCGCGAGATGGCGCTCGAGGGCGGCGGCAAGCCTGTGCTGGTCGAGTGCCTCTCGTACCGTGTCGGCCACCACAGCACGTCCGACGACTCGTTTGCCTACCGCGCCAAGGTTGAGGTCGAGGACTGGAAGCGCCGCGACAATCCCATCTCGCGCCTGCGCAAGTGGATGGAGGCCAAGGGCATCTGGGACGACGCCAAGGAAAAGGACGCCCGCGAGACCATCCGCCGCGACATTCTCAAGGCGTTTGGCGAGGCCGAGCGCGAAAAGAAGCCGCCCATCCGCATGCTCTTTGAGGACGTGTACGAGGAGTTGACGCCCGACCTCCGCGCCCAGATGCAGGAGCTCAAGGAGCACCTCGACAAGTACCCCGAAGAGTACGATGTTGCTTCGTTTGAGGGTGGCAAGAGCAGCCTGACTCCATGAGTCTCAAGCCCGTAGATAGGAGAGAGAGAGGGATCATTGCTGATTGTGTAGCATGTTGCATGATGACGATGATGATGATGGGAGACGATGCGTGGGAAATCCCATGCTATTTGCATTTCGTTCTTGAGAGCCAAACCTGTTTGTTTGTTAGAAAGAATAAAAAAAACATGCACATTACCAGAGTAAGATACATTGAGTGCATGGTCTGGCACTGTCACACAAACGGCGGCCATGTTTTCGTTACACAAGGCCACCACGGTTAACACAACAACAGCCATTCTGTTTTTGGCCCAGTCGCACGCTGTCCCACTGCCCTAATGCAAGTCAAAAAAAGCATCGGAAAACAAAAACACAAAGGATCAAGCCGTATCGACACCCCGGGCCTCGTGCAACATCGTGAAACACTTTTGTGAGCTGACGAGACACAAAGACACCGGAATCCCGCAGCGCCCATCCAGCTGCTGTGCCAATCAGACACAAGACATCTGTACCATGGATCCGAACCTGCAGATTATCGTAATCCTCCTCGTCATCGCCATCGTCGTCATCGCTTTTGTCGTTGTTTCCTGTCTCGATCTGGCAGCCATTGGCCGCGGTGTCATTCAACGGCGCCAGCACCTGCGCTCGGCAGTTGCCGCCAACCAAGACACAGCTGCATAAAAACGTGCATAATAGTGGGCTGTTGCCGCACAAATTTGCACAGCCACTAGCGACAGCTAGTCAAGGTACCTTTTCTTAGCAGCCTCTGCCAAAAGGTACACTTCACAGCGCCGTGGCTAGTGCACTGTTCAACACGCCCCGACGACATGGGGGACCTCTCTCCTTCTACTTTTTTTGGAAGCTTCAACATCACAGTACTGTCTCGCGACAACTCACCACAACAGCCATGGCAGCAAGACCAGGACAATTAGCCGCCCAAACATGGCGCGCAATCCAATCAACGACAAGAGCATCCGCCCACCGGGCGTCTGGCCAAACGAGAGCCTTGAACAGCCTTGGCCGTCCCATGCCCATCGCAGCTGGCACAGCATCACCACCAACAACATCAGCATCACCTGACAAGGAGCGCCGCTTCGTCTCGTCACAGCAGGCGTCCCCCGCAGCGGACAGCAACAGCAGCAATGCAGAGCCCAAGACGACACACTTTGGCTTTGAGACGGTGCCCGAGTCGGAAAAGGCCGAGCGCGTGGCCGCCGTCTTTACCAGCGTGGCCGATTCCTACGACCGCATGAACGACCTCATGTCTTTTGGCTGGCACCGTATCTGGAAGTGAGTTTCTGAAAACGGAAAGAAAAACAAAGAACAAAGACAGTAGCCTTGCTAACATTTTGCCCCCTACTAGGGACCACTTTGTGTCGTCGCTGAACCCCGGATACACGGCCAATGCAAACTCTCCTCCTCAGCGCATCCTCGATGTGGCCGGCGGCACCGGCGACATTGCCTTCCGGATGCTGCACCACGCCCACGTCATCAATGGCAACCCAGACACTCACGTCACCATCTCCGACATCAACCCGGCCATGCTCTCCGTCGGCCACCAGCGCGCTCAGGACCAGCTGCCCAGCAGCCAGCAGGCCGCTCTGTCCTTCCTCGAGGCCGATGCTACCCGCTTCGCCCGTCCAGACGGCACCCTGACCGTCGAGTCGTCGTCCATCGACCTCTACACTGTCGTCTTTGGCATCCGCAACTTTACCGACATCCCGGCGGCCCTGCGCGAGGCGTACCGCGTCCTGCGCCCCGGCGGCGTCTTTGCCTGCCTCGAGTTTAGCAAGGTCGCCGATACCGACTCCAACCCGGCCGCCGCTCTCTTCAACTCCGTCTACAAGCGCTGGTCTTTCAGTGCCATCCCTCTGATTGGCCAGGTCGTTGCCGGCGACCGCGATTCGTACCAGTATCTGGTCGAGAGCATCGAGCGCTTCCCCAGCCAGGACGAGTTCCGCGACATGATTGCCGACGCGGGCTTTGTTGTCGCCGGACGTGGGTATGAAAACCTGACTGGTGGTGTTGCCGCCATCCACAAGGGCATGAAGCCTCTCGACGCGTGAGGGCTTCATCGGCGGTGATAGAAGGACAGAAAAGGGACGGCGAGGGAGTGTAACGTGCACAGCCAGCTCTCGTATTTGAACGCTCAACTCTTGTTGTAATACATGTAATAAAAAAAAAATATAGACTTTTCTCTTGACTCTACCTCTCTGTCATTTGTCTTTCCATGTTGTATTGGCCGACCAAGTCACACTTACTGTTTTTGGTAGTTGTTCATGGCCCTTCCAATATCCATACCTACCTAGGAACAAGAAAATTATTGATAGGCTTTTTTTTATTATTTCTGTAAGAATAAAAGACAACCATCCAAACTGAAAACAAACCATCCTTCGCACAAGAGAACCAGCATCGCCCAAAGTAAAAATCGGGGTGACAAGAGTTTTAAAAAACAGGGGAAAATCAGGAAAGAACGCGGGCCAAAAAAAAAAAGCATCTCCCTTTTTTGCGCAAGAAACTGCAGTTGCGAGCCAAGAAAAGCGGAAAACAGAACCTCAATATGAGCGTGTGAGGAGACGGGTATAGAAAAAAAAGGCAACGACAGTTAGACCTCAGCCTTGTACGTCTCAGGTCTCCTCTCGCACTTTTTTTCTATTTCTCTCTCCTCTCAGGACATCGCTGCTGCTTGTTCATGAATCAGCGGGCGTGGATGAAGCTGCTGCCGGAGATGCATTGCCGCCGTCACCCTTGTTCATACCGCCGCCACCTCTGGGGCCACCACGGCCACGGGGACCACGACCCTCACCGCCCCGACCGCCGCCCCGGCCCCGACCACCGCCACCCCGACGGCTCGGGCCCTCGCTGTCACTGGCTGTGCCGGTACCGCCACCTGCGCTCCGGTAGCCGCTCTGGCCAGCACCGGCATTCGCACCGCCCCGGCTGCTGCTTCCCCAGGTGCCGGCGCCTCTATCGCGGAAGCTCTTGGCCGGCTCACGGGGAATGAAAATCTTGACCAGGGGCTTTGAGCGATCCTCCGTCGTCCGTTGCTTGGCCTCCTCGGGAAGACGCGCCATCGCGCCATCGCGCTCTTCTGTCGTGCGGAAGTGGACAACCTTATTCGTCGCGCCATACTTTTCAATCTTGACAATCTTGGACACATCTTCGCTGGCAAAGAGCTCCCGCGTCTGCTCGTCTGACTGTGCATTCATAATGAACAGACCAATGACATCCTGCGAAGACACTCTGGCCGAGGGGGTCTGCGATGCCGAGTCGGCGGCAGCACCAGTGCCTGAGGCGCCGCCGTTAGCTGCTGCCGAAGCACCCTGCTTGTCAGACTCCTTGGGAGCCGGTGTGGATGACGAGGACTTTGTGTTGCCAGAGCTGGATCCAGCTGCGGCGGCCGCCTTGTTGTTAGCCGCCTTGCCGCCCGCTGCCTGCTGCTGCTGCGGCTGTGCCTGTTGCTGAGGAGGCTGCTGCTGAGGCTCGGCTTGTTTCTGCGGCGCCGGTGTCGTGCTCTGCTGCGGCGGTGGCGGCGCAGGGGCAGCCACGCCAGATGGCTGGGGCGAAGCGGACGTCGCAGGGGCCTGGACCTGCTGAGGCGCATTGGGGTTTTGCTTGGACAGACGGTGCGAAAAGTTGAATCCTTGAGCGCGCATCTCGGTTCCGACGCGGCCGTCCTGAATCTCCAGGACAAGGTAGCCAAAGGCGGCATCTGCAAGGTTAAAGTTCCACGCGTTCTTGAAGGCGCTCTCATCAATCTGGCCCAGAGCCGGGGGTGCACCAGCCGAGCCGCCAAACGGATTGCCGCCGGCAGCTGTTGTGGGCATCTTCTCCACGATGCTGAGTGCGTTCTTGAGGAGATTCTGCTGCGCTTCGTTTTGCTGAATAGCTGGCTCGACCTCGCCCTTGACCGTCTCCCAGACGTCGTTGAAAGATGCCTTGCTGGCGGCCAGCTTTCCTCTGTAGTGGTCGAGCGTAGGGTTGACGCTGAACTCATTGTATGAGCTTCCGTAGCGGAAGTGGAGGCCTGCCGAGATGGAGAAGTCGGCCTTGAGCGTGACCGACAGCTGGTTCAGGATGCCCTCACGGGCTGGCGATGCGTGCGTGACAAAGACACGCGTCTCGGTCGGGTCGTAGACGCGGTTGGCCGTGTCGACCAGCTCACCCATCTGCAAAAGCGTCGTCCACATGGTGCCCTGGCCACCGGCAATGGTCGTGCGGCCCTCGCCGTTATCAAAAAGCTTGTGCATAACAACGGCACCACCCAGGCCGAGGAGGCGGAGCTTGACGCCGCCAATCTCCAGGAGCATAGACTGGGCCTCGTCGATGATGTGCAGGTTGGGCACCTTGTACTCGCGCGAGCGGAACTTCTCAAGGACACGGACATCCTCGCACGCACCCCAGACGGTGTATACCGGCACGTCCAGCTTCAGCTCGCCGTTGAGAAGCAGCGGCAGCTCGGAAAGCGGCAGGTCGCGAGGCGGGAACCGCGACTTGACCGACGTGCCGTTGCCGGGCAGGGCGATGGCCTTTTTGACAGACTCGGAGATGAGTGGAGAGTACTGGGCGACATGCTTGAGGGTCCTGTGGCAATGTGACGGCAAGTCGAGTTAGCAAAGGGCCATGCGCGCAAAGAAGGTACAAAGAGAACAGGACGGCGGGAAACTGACTTCTCTGCAATACGCTCCAGCGACGTGTCGTCGTAGAAGCCAAAGTCGCCGGTGTGTATAATGTAGTCGGCACGGGCCTGCTTCGCGAGATCGTTGAGAGACCGCAGGTTTCCTGTGTCGCAGTTAGCAACGGTCGCATCACAACGAGCCCCTCCAGTGGGCTCTCCAGCGGGACAAACAGAACCACCATACCTCGAACATCGGCAATGCAGAGAACCCGGATCGGGCCAGTCTGGACAACGCGGCCTTGGTTAGGCAGCAGAGGGCGCGCCTCGGTGGTCAGGGCCGGCGACGCAGTTCCAGAAGCTCCGGCAGCTCCGTTGGGTATGTAGCCGCCCGTGCCGGGGCCGCCCTGGGGCATGAAGGGGTGACGAGGCTGCTGAAAAGAGGGCGAAAGGGAAAGAATTGCATGTCAGCGCTTGAGCGGGGAAAAAAAGAAAAGGGAAAAAAAGAAAGAAAGAGAATAGAACAAAAACAACGGCGGGCAAAAGCACAAGTCTACTTACGTTTGCCATGG
This sequence comes from Intubia oerlemansii, assembly GCA_020002355.1. NCBI lineage: Eukaryota > Fungi > Ascomycota > Sordariomycetes > Ophiostomatales > Ophiostomataceae > Intubia > Intubia oerlemansii. The sequence continues at coordinate 64,649 of JAGKRZ010000091.1, forward strand.
TCGGATCGCGTCGTCTGAAGAGCGCAACAGCGAGATGATGGCGTTACGCGTCAAGTATGAAAAGTCTGGATGCGAGAGTCGCCCGTGTGGTTCACGCAGCAGTCGAGCAATAAAGGCAAGGCGTAAAGAGGAGAGGGAGCGAAGGTAAACGAAACACGTCAAGCTGAAGCGCAGCGTCTGACCTTTGGCCGGCTCTTGTGGTCGAGAGGATAGATACACAAGAGTGCTTTGGACTGCGCAACAGGCGCAATGTTGTGCTGGTATCTGGATGCTGCCTGGTGTCTGGCGCAATAGATGATGGCGTTGTTTTCTTCGGAGATAGAGGGCGTGGAGGTCGGTGATGAATGCAAATGCCACGACGCTGGGCAGGAAGCTTGGTGCGCCAGGGGCAGGTGCAAAAGGGAGAGAGGTTGAGTGCAAAAAGTGGGGCGAAGTTGCGCTGGAGAAGGGGTTCAGTGAGTCTAGCACTCGAAGGTCTTAACAGGCTGGACGAGAGCACGGTTTTTTATTCACACTACTTCTCCGCTTGCCTTGTGGGTGCCTGTTGACCAGGTCTGCGGGTGTAACGCATACTTTATTATTGACCTCTGATGTTCTTTCGCGCCGTACTGTTTGCGTTCATATTCAGGTACCCAATACCTCTACCAGCTCGCAACGGTAAGTACCTCTACGTCACGCCGCCTGCCGGCTGTGGCCTGAGGGCGCTCATTGTTTGTACAGACATTGAGGCTCAATAAATGGCCAGCACTGTCACAGAGAAGCGTGCGTGCGCACATGACCATCCACGATGAAGATGTCTCTGTACATATATAAAATGAACTATGATGCTGCACGGCTGCATGAATGATGAGGCAAGGAAAAAAGATAACACAATGAAAGAAAAAAGAAAAGGAAAAGAAAATAATGGGTGATGGTGGCTAATAGACAAAATGAGAAGTAAATGAACCGCGACCCAGAAATCCTGGGGCATGGTAGAAAACAACCGGGCCCTTCCTCGCTGTCCCCTCATGAAAGGCTACCACAAGTCGCCGTTGTTTGCCTCGTGGCCTTCATCGCCGTCATGATCATAGCCATAATAGCCGTGGGCCGAAGCGTCAGAAGCACCACTGCCATAGGGCCCCGAGTGGTACTGCGCGCCATTGGCATGCTGGCTGTGGTGGCCGTATTCGAAAATTTGCGCATCGTCAACATACTCAACAGCCCCGTCGCCACCGTGCTGGCCTGCATCTCCGTACTGTGCCGCCGACTGTCATAGGAGGAAAGAGTCAGTAAGCCACTTTATCTACTGCGTAATCGCTAGGAAAAGCTGAGGAAAAAAAACCATACCTTGTCATAGCCATGGCCATACTGGTCCATGCCTCCGTGTGCCTGGGACTGGTGCTGTTGATGATGGTGCTGATGCTGCTGCTGTTGGGCCATTTGTTGCTCCATATATTGCTGCTGCTGCTGCTGCTGCTGCTGCTGTTGTTGTAGCTGTTGTTGCTGTAGCTGCTGCTGCTGTTGCTGCTCCTGTGCCTGTCGCTTCCGTTCCTCTTCCTGACGTTTCTGTTGCGGTGATGTCGGAACATTGAGCTGGGGGTGCATGGCTTGAACCTTTGCAAGGTAAGAGTACATAAAGTTGGACAAAAGCACCTGGCTGCGAAGGTCGCGCCGGGGGTTTGCCAGCTTAATGTGCGCCATCCGGTAGATGGCACGTTCCTCGACAATGGGAAAGCGTGTGTAGTGATAGTCAATATCGGGCCGAAGCAGCTGTGGCGGGGGGTCTGGCGAGGCAGCCCTTGTCTTGCTCTTGCTGCTGCTGCTGCTGCTGCCGTTGCCAATATCCTTGCTTTCCTTGCGTCGAGATCCGCCAAAGATGGACCCAAAGAAGCCGCTGCCTTCTTTCCTTGTCGCCTCGTGCGGTTTGCGTCCTGTGGCCGGGTCCTTTCTTCGCTCATCACCGGCAACTTTGCCCTCGGAGCCGTCACGGTCGAGCACAAGACTCTCGCGGCCCCTTTGGCTGGAGTTATCAATCGAGCTTTGCAAAACGTCAAGGCGCGCTGCATCGTGTGGCTTTTCGAGAGACGACCGCTCGAGCTTTTGACGATATCGCTTTGCCTGGTCGTCCTTTTCCCGTTCGCGCTCTCTTGCCTTTTCGCGCTCCCGTTCTGCCTCTCTCTCTCGATCCTTGTCTCTTCCTCGATCCTTGTCTTTCTTCTTCCTGTCTTTGTCATCGCTCTTGAACCACTTCCACCCTGTCGACTTACCCCCCTCACCCTCATCCTTGTCCCGCTGTTTCCGGTCCGACTTGGCGTCATCAGCAGGAATTGTCGGGATGAGCGTGAGACCATCCGTCCGCATCGAACGATTTCCTGCCACAGACAGGCCCTTGTGGGCCATGTCATTTGAAGACGTGTTGGGGCTGGCGGCTTCAGACGATGGCTGGGCGGCCAAGGGTTGAGACCTGTGCGGGGATTTTCCAGGAGCTGAGACGCTGTGAGGCATGGAAGGCGAGTAGTGCTGTCCTGATACCTGACTGTTTTGCTGCTGCTGGTGTTGTTGATGTTGCTGGTATTCAAAATGGGCATCCGCATCTGGTGCGCGCCTACCCAGATGTCCGGCCTGGTGGTTTGTTTCTTTGGATGCCGCAGTCATCTGGGACGAAGAGCGCTGCGGATACGTCATTGTATGCTGTCCATGGCTCGAATCGGTATCGGAAGGACTGCCGGTATGGGACGAGGCTCTCTCCCGTCTGTCTCCAGTCATCGGGCCAACAGTGGACATGGGCGTAGTCGGTGGCGGGTGGCTCGCCTTGCCGGATGGCGCACCCAGGACATCCTCATTTATGGAGGAGGCGCCCACGGATGCCGGAATCTCCGAATGGGCGCCGGCGTTTGGACCGTCTTGTAACGGGCCTGTCTGCGCCTGCAACTGTTGATGCATAGGTCGGGAAAGGCTATCGGGGGACACGGGCTCGGAGTAAGAGCGCTGTAAGCGCTGTGTGACCGGCATGTCCAGGCCGGGGCCGGCGCCTGCTCCGGCAGCTTCATCATCATCTCCCGAGTCTTTACGCAGCCCAGTCCTGCCGGCTGCTCGCTTGGAAGAGAGATTGCGGTCGCCATATCGGAGGCTCCCGCCTTTTCGGTATGTGGTCCGAGTAGAGCGCCGCAGTCCCATGGTAGCAACAGGCAATATGGGCTTGTCGTCAAGGGTGTCCATGTCTGCCCCATCAGTCTGCTTCTGGGAGTCAAGAGTCAGTCTCTGGACGACGCTGCTTGGGTCATTGACAAGCTCCCTCAAGTTCAGCTCTGCGTGGCCAGACGCAGCGCCGCTCTGGGATTCTGCACTCGGATGGGATAGCGAGTTGCCCGGGGTAGCAGTAGTCGTATTTGTGCCCTCGGATCGGTCGCTCTGCCCCTCGGCGCGGCCGGTTGTACCAGGACCGGCAATTTGGCGAGACAGTGTGGACTTTTTTCTTGTGAGGCTGCTGCTGCCATCCGACCGTCCTTCCTGGCTATCGACCGAGAGCAGGGAGTCACCAGAGCGGCGTTTGATCGACTGAACACGCTTTTCCAGAAAGTTTTTGAACTGGTCGGGAGCTAGCTCAGGGTGGACTTTTGCCGGAACCCAGAGCAGTCTGGAGATATCGCCCTCGTCGTCCTCACCCGACGGTGCTACGGAAGGCATTGTCATGAGCGACAGGCCCTGGAAAGGCATCAGGTCCGGGTCGGCCGAGTTGCCAACATCCATGGACATGCGGCGAAGAGCCTGCAAATTGCTGAGCTCCTGCGCAATGTCGTTTGGGTCGTCAATGTTGGTGAGAGGGAACTGTGGCGCATTCGGGTCGTCGGACTGGACATCGCGTATGGAGACAGTTGGCGAGAGGGGTGAGAGTGGCGATGCAGGCGACATGGACGAACGTGTGGTCTCGACCGGCAGCCCTTTTCGCCGGTCGGCCAAGTGGTCAGGTGCTGAATTTGGCGTTATCGATGCTATGGTGTTGTTATCAGCCGGACCGCTCGGTTCATGCCCCGGTGCAGCCATGTCGCCCGCGGGGTGCATCGGCCGGCGATCACTGCGGGCAGGAGTAGCTGGGGCAGTCGAAGCAGTCCCCATTTGTAAAGACGAGCCCAGGGGAGACTTTTGCTGCAGCTGCTCGCCGCCAAACGGGGCGGCGACAAAGCTCAGCGGCCGGCTGTAACGGCGGGGTTCGTGAACAGAGTCGTCATCGCTCTCGTCGTAGAGGGTGCCGATCGCCTCGGTGACGTGGTGGCTAGGGTCAGAGATGGACAGCTGGCTGCCGTGACCACGACGACTCGAGAAGCTATCCTCGGCAGGGCGAAGGCGGGGTGATGACTGGGGGATATGGCAGCGGCGTTAGTAGGATACAAGGTGGCGGCGGGAAAAGGCGGTAAGGTCTACGACGTAGAGAACCAAGAGGAAGGAAAAGGAAGACAGCGCGGGGAGGGGGCAGAAGGGGGGGGGGGGGGGGGAAAA